>CM046473.1:18172890-18379323 GCA_025506415.1 Flaveria robusta
AAAAATGGCTCAATGTTGGCCTCATTTCATCAAAAAAAACTAACGGTGGTTAACTCTCAGTGAGTAAAGGATCATTGGAGGAAAATAAATTCAAAGTTTGGGAGTGTCTGCACATATTTTTGAGTTGTGATTAATCCCGACAATAATGAAATTTGTGATCATCAAAATCCAATCCAATCTTTTGTTTCATTATTATTTTAAATTTTTTGTCTTAAGTGTATTTTCAATAATTTATAAACACTTAAAGAAAAAAAAAAGGTCAACATCTTCAATAAGGGACCAAAGTATTACATTCAAGAAATAGTTGAGATTAAAACCATAATATTAAAGGTTGAAACACAAGACTCATAGTTTAAATCGTTCCATCTATGTAATTTATACTAGGTTCTTTTTCAAAATTTATAAAATTATTTTCTATTTTTATCTTTTGATTTTTTTGTAGCCAATGGGTGTGGGTAAATCGATAATTTTCTAGTTATGGATAAAAGAAGAGAAAGATAGTAGTATGATAATTGAATATGTTGACTTTAAAAAGAGAGACTTTTCTAGTTATACAGAGTTGATTTATTGATGAATACACCAACTCAACCATTTACAGATGTTTACTTGTAATTATCGGTGAATACACCACATATATTTACTGAATATAGTAATGGGTTTATAAAGTAAGTATGAGGTTAAACCAAAAAGACTTTGGAAATTATAGCAAGAAATCTGGTCTTTGATTTAGAGAATAATTGGCAAAACTGAGCAAACCATTTTTGCAACTTTCAGAAACCTTGAGGATACCCAGACGTAAAAAAAAAAATTTGGATGAAAATGGCAAAACTGAGCAAACCATATGGACGAGAATGACAGTTTACTCTTCTTTTATTATGTTTTTTGATAATTATCATTTTGTTATTGAAATCTAATGGCTTAAATTGGTTACTAGAGTTATCACAAAAAAAAAAATGAGTTCTCATTTGATCTCTCCCATAATATTTGTATGGCTTCACGATCCAATTCATCTGTTCTATGAAGTGTAGGCTCGTTTATTAAACAAAATCTTCAATAAAACTTGATCTTGTTGAAGCTCTTTTAAACTACATAATTTGGCCGGGGTTTAAACAAAAGATCTTAACAACCGGAAGACGTAACTCGTTTGTGCCTCCAAGTATACCTCAAATTGACTGATAGTAAATAGCCCAAAGAGTAGGTCATGGACATTGTGCTTGATGTTCAAAAACAAGGATGTAACTCACACCCCTTAAACTCGCGTTACTTGTATGTTTTGTGACTATTCATGCATGGTGGGTGTGAGAGCTTAGGGATACTAAATGAAAATAAATCTTTATCATTTATAGTCTACTTATAACTCACTCAATATTAGCTTGCTGAAAATAGGTGTCACTTAATACAAAGTGCAAAAGAAACATTCAAAGTACATAAAGTTATAAGGAGCGACAAGTGTATTTTGAGGTGATAGATAATTTCGTTCGCAAGATAAATACGCACATAAGTTACACAATTACTAATTTATTTTTATACACAAACTTATGTTTAGATTACATGCAAATAATAATCATACAGATTCTAAAAAAATAATTAGTGAAGTTATGTGATATTATGCAAATTATGCTAATAATTATGCAAGTTATGTTTATTATTACGTGCAGTAAAAATTACTGAAGTTGAACATGATAATTAAGCAAGTTATGTTTATAATCACGGGTTGATAATCATGCAAGTTATATACACCAAGTAAACGGGCAAGAAATAGAAATATAAATATCTTGTAAAGAGATGTATCCAACAAATCATTAACAACATGACTAAGTGCATGATACTCAACCTCATGTTAGACCTAACAAGAGTGTGCTACATCTTAAAACTTTAACTGATAAGATTGAGTTCAAGAAAAATATATACTACTCTCATCAATGTTAGACCTAGCAATAGCATGCTACATATAAGTTTTTTCGTGAAGTTCATGGAAAGAAATTGGAGTATCACGAGCATGTACAACATCATGATTTATTTGTAGGAAGTTTGATCTAAACCGTTGGTATGACATCAGTGACACCCTCTGGATCTATTTGCTTCCCGAGTATGGATAGCTCATCACTGGTGGTCTTCGTGGCTTGCATGTATTCTGTTATTTGTTGGAATTTTAGTAATATTGGCTTGTATATAAATATACATATTCATGCGGTACTATTTTATGAATTAAATCTATTAGTTAAGTTTTAGGATAATTATGAAACATGGAATAAACTTAAGGGGTATAAAGTGAATATGTGTAGTGTTAGTTTATGTATGTATGATCGACAGTTTGTGAAAAAATATACAGAGATTCCCTTTCACAAACAAAGAAACAAATTGAGAATTTTTTAAAGGACTTCATCAATTCAATTCAGGTTCTTGCTTCTATTCTTGATCTTATCTGATTAAATCAATTGTAAGTGTACAAATGATTTAATTTGAAAGAGTAATCGATTTCAAAGAACATCCTGGTGATTTAATTTCAATTTCAAGTTCTTTATTAAATTAGGGTTTGATAAATTTGATGTTAAATTTTCCCTTCGTAATTTTCTACATTATTGACTGAGTTGGTGCTTTGGAGGACTGTTTTAAGCGATGTTGGAGTTGTTTTATGTGCCCTCGAGATGTGGAGCATAGGTTTTGGAGAGTATTTGCCATGCTTCAAGAGAAGAGGCTGCATTAGTGATAAGAGGTATGATGGTGTGGGGGGGAGGCTGCCAACGAGGGCGCCAAACAACAGTCGATCTTGTCGAAACTAGATGTGGTAATCGGGGTGGGGAGTTGAGGAACTGTCGGGGCTGATTTGAGGAACCGGAGCCCAGTAAGACCGTCGATGAATTATAAAGATCTAACCAATGAAGTAGGGCTTCGATCTGTGTTTTCCAAACAAGATAATTTGTAGTTGTGAGTTTTAGTGATGTTGGAAATGTAACGATGATGATGTTTTGAGGGGTGTAGGGATGGTAATAACCTGGTGTGAGTTGTTATTGTTCATAGAGATGGAGGATGATGAAGAAGAAGAGTTGGTGGAGCCGTCTACCATTGATGGGAGGTTGATTGAAAAAAAATATTTAAAAAAGAGAGTTGGCTAATACCATATGAACGTATTCAGCAGAAGTGGTTTTCTCATATACATGCAAAAGATATATATACAAAATACAAATGAGAAATAAGGAATGATAACTAATTGATAGCTTATCTTCTTTAATAATACAACAATCATGGAGGAATTGTGGAGGGGATTTATTTGGATGTATATTTGGTGCATCGTTTGTAACGTTAACACTTAAAACTTTAACTGATAAGATTGAGTTAAGAAAAAATATGTTCTATTGACAAACGTTAAACACACGTCAAGTCAACATAAGAATAAGTATATATAGTCAAATCCTTAGATCTTCTTCGATGCTCTCTTTATCTTGATCTCCTCATCGCAAAATGTGATATATGATAGAAATAAAGAGAGTATTTTTATCTTTAAAGGCTGAGCGCAATGTTTGCTTTGAATATAGAGTGAGTCATAATATTGAGAATAATCAAATTTAAACTCATCTCTCACTCTAACCCTTGACAGAAGTATTAATCTTATCTTACTACTCTAATAAAAGAGTATCTAAGGGGACACGTGGCAGCATTACATTCATCCCCACCAAAATGTTTTCTCTTCTCTTTTTTATTAAATAATTACCTTTATTACTAATAATATTATTTAACTTTACTTTAGATTAAAAATAGTTTTTTTCATAAATTAAAAATAGATCTTTTATTAATGTTATTTCTAAGAAAAAAAGCTTTTATAAAGTAAGACGTTTTTCTAATACATCAAACTTTTTTAAAAATACGAAATATTTTAATTGATGTTAGATTTTGTAATAACCAAAAATAATTAAAAATACAAGTTATAATAAGCAAACTTTAAAAATGGCATTGTTTAATACGTTTTTTTTTAATATTAAAATTTTTTTTTGGAAATTTTTTTTTTAAAAGTTGATATCATTGTTTTATTACTTATAATCTTTACTTATACGTAATTTCAATCATATATATCTTAAAATATTATTTATAATTAATAATATTTATTATGTTTAATATTTAATTTATTCAACCCGTGTAATACACGGGTTTAATAAAACTAGTTACTCTATATATCAATCCACTATGTCGGTTTCTAAAGTGTTTATGTTACTTTTTTATTATTAGTTTTTTATCCATTTATATAATAAGATTTGAAATATGACTCAAATGAAGTCTTGGATGAGTTAGTAGGAGCCTTTATTTGGAATTCTAAAATTAATGATGAAGTCTTTGTTTCGAAATCAAACCCTGTTGCCAATCTTTTTCTGTTTTTTTTTTTTTTCTTTCTCTTTAGTTAATTAATAATATAATAGTATGATATGATTAGAACAGACCTTGGGAGAAGCTTTGATCCAACTGGATTTTCTAAATATAAGATTATTAGGTTGTAGATAATACCTCCAACATTTAAACTTAAGTTTAACTTTTATGTATAATTGTATAAATTTTAAATATGATAAAAGTTCTACATTAAAAAGGTATACATATTTAATTTATGATTTATATTTCACGGCCTCACCCTTACACTTTCTTAATTATTTTCATATTAAAAAATTCTGATCGAGTAAATGGAAAACATATTATCTTTTTAAAAATTTATTTTTTAACATTTTGAATATGATCACCACTCTCCTAGCAAGCATAATACTATCAATGTTAAAATTGTGATGATATATTCTCATCACAACATACTGTGTAAGAGCGGAACCATGTTGTCGCATCTTAGGTGTTTGCAGAGGAAAACACCCGCAGCAATGCGCGGGATTAATTCTAGTTATTACTTAAACAATTATTCTAGGTACTCGCATGTGACGTTAGGGTGTTTAAACAATTCACTAGACTAAGTCTCCTCTAATTTACCACATAATTTCTCTAACATATGTTTATAGACTTGTGGAGCTCAACTTAGGTAAACTTGACAAAGCTCCTTAATTTTTCATCCAAATATCTTTTGTAACATGTGCTTTTTAACCCTCAGTGGACCGAACATTCTTAGTGAATTTTATGTTTATGTGTTTAAAATAAGATATTAGCTTTTATTTTAAAAAGTTAAACCAAGAGATCAAAATCCATCTAACACACGGTACGGTCGATCAACGGTAGGTCGTATTGCCCAGTTCTAAATTTGTCAATTTTTTAATGTTACATATTGTTGAAATTCACACTCTAATGTCATGTCTAGTATTTAACAGAATTTTTAACCTTCTAGTCTTTACAAAAGACCTAGGGTAGTAGTAATTGACTATCCAAGACCTTTTAATGTTTGTTTATGTCATAGTTTTGCACCTTAGCCGCACTACCCCGCTGTTTATATAACTACTGTAACCTATAACCATAAGTTTAGGTTCATAGATTTTGACTTGTAGAGAATGTGTAGACAAGGCTTTTTAAGTAACACAAATTCATCACATGTGTTTTGGCTTTTACTCTAAAGGCCCACATTAGATGGATACTATGCATCGTGAGCTAACTGCTCTCCGCAATAACAACACTTGGACACTAGTGTCTAGAGGTGGGTAAAAAAATCAGTTTGTAACCCACAATTAGTTTGGCCCAAATCCGGTTTGGCCCGAAACTGGTCCCAAACCGACCCTAACCGTCAGTTCACACATCGGTTCGACCCCCCTCACCCAAACCGTTTTTAACCCGGTCTGATTCACAAACCTGTTTTCAAACCGGTTTTAAATAATATAGCCGTTAGATAACAGCCAGGTAGCCATTATATGACTAACTGTTGGAACCATATTTTGACAATTTTTTTTGTTTTTTATCATTATAACCCCCCCCCCCCCCCCCCCCCCACATGTTAGTAATAATATGTAGTGAATGTTTTGGTTGAACCACAATAACTTAAAACGCTTTCTACTCTAAAAAATCTCAAAAATACTTAATACTTTCATGCATAAAAAACTCTCAATTTGTTTAACCAACTGCTCAATATTCTGTTGGTTGTGATGTGTCTTCAAGCAATGTGGTGGTTAGAATTCTTCCGGCGAATAGAAACCCCGAAATATGGTGCAACTACGATTTATGTGAAATGTCTAACGGTCCGAACAAAGCTCGTTGTAAATTTTGCAATGATTTTTTAAAAAGATGCAAACACAACCTTGAGAAACCACATTTCGCATAGATATTGCAAGGCATTGAAAGATGAACCGTTATGCGAGAATGTTTAGCTATATTATTAATTGTTTTATTTAATTGTGTTTTTTTTTTAATATAATGTTAGGACTTCTAACTTTTTTTTCAAGTTGTAAGTCTTTAATCTTTTATATTAAATAAAAGAAGAGGAATTTTTAGTTATATTATTTTGTATTTAGTTTTTTTGAAGAAAAAAACCGGATTTTTGATTGGTTTGGGCCTGAATCGGTTGGGAACCGACTCAAATCGGTTAGGATAGGGTTGGGGTTCTCCCCCTTCAAACCGGTTTCAAACCCGGACCGGTTTGAGACCAAATCGGTTTTGACCAAATGTTGGACTATTTGAAGATGATACTTACCAAAACCTAAGTGCCAAATCTCATGATGATTACCAAAACCGACACGGTGAAGCTACGCTGAAAATATGATCAAAACGAAGAAAATAAACAGTCAACATCAGCGGTCGTCCCGAATGGCGTCAGCACCTGGCAGTCACGCATCAGCAACAAAGTATATATCAGACTGAGAAGAATATTTGTGTAATCATTAGGGCTTGAATGTAATTTTTGTTCATTTATATAAAGAGTATAAATTGACTATATGTAGTCATTGTATACTCCAACCTCAAAAACAATCACTAATAATCATAGAGGCTTGAGAGAGAAACAATTAGGTTGAGTGTGTCAGTCATCCATATGAATGAATGAAATTTTTTATGAATATGTGTTCTTAAATTGTTAATCATTCGTTCATCATCATACATTAAATCGTGTATAGATCTTCATTTGAAATCATCAATGGGTCTGTAAGATTCCGCATCATAGATCTGATAAACGGCAACAATACGATTGCAATATTGGATCCATCACAGTATCGAGTTTTTCACACCAAAGTTGACCAAACCGGTTTGGTTATCGTCTTTAAATCGAAATGTACACCTCTACTCGTGCCTTGTCCCCCTAATTACATAGTTGTGGGATCCAACTCGCTTTTTTGCACCAAATATCGCTCTGATGGCTCCATTGACCGACACAAAGCACAACTAGTTGCTTAGGGGTGTTGTCAAATCCAGGGTCTTGATTATTTTCATATGTTCAATACCGTTTGCAAAGCTTCCACCATTCTTGTTGTTCTTTTGCTTGCCATTATTAATGATGGTAGGCTTTATCAAGTTGATGTTAATATGTTTTTCTTCATGGACACTTACTAAACTCGTGTACATGGGCAACCATCTGGTTTCAAAGATTCTTGATTTTCTAACCATGTGTGTCATCTCAAAAAGACTATCTATGGTTTAAGCAAGCTTCATAGGTCTGGCTTCAATATTTGAGCAACTTTCTAGTCCAAATGGTTTTTCCTTAAGTCATCTTGATCCTTGTTGTTTTTTTCTCTCGAGATGTTGATGATCTTATTCTGACCGGCACCAAACGCATGTTTTAAAATCCTTTATTACTCTGTTAAATCAAGAATTTACGATCAAAGATCTCGATGACCTCAGCTACTTTCTTGGACTCGAAGTTACGTGAACTTTGGATGGGTTGTTTTTTTTTAGTCAAAGTACGCAACATACTTCAACATGCAGATCTCCTTGATGCTAAACCCGTGCATACTCTATGCTAATACTATTTTTAGCACTCAAGGTGATCCCTACAATGAGCCAACATATTATCAAACTCTTTCCGGTACTCTTCAATACCTGATCATCACCCGCCTTGATATTTCCTATGCTGTAAATCAAGTCATTTAGTTTCTTCAACAACCCACTGATTTACAATATCAACAAGTACAAAGGATTCTTCGTTATGTTAAGGGAACGTTACTTTTACTAAACCACCTCATACATTTATACTTGGGTATTCTGATGCTGATTGGGCTTGCTGTATTGAGACTCGTCGCTCTATGTACTTTTATTCCATTTTCCTTGGTAGTTTTCTCGATCCAGTTATGAATCGGAATATCATGTCATGGCTTATGCTACAGTCGAAATCATTTGGCTTACTCACTTAGTAAAGGAACTACATGTTTTACCCCTTGATCGCCTGACGTTGCTTTATGATAACCAAGGGCTCTCTTCCTCACCCAAAATCCAGTTGCTCACAAGCGAGCTTAACATCTTGGTTTAGACTATCATTTTATGCGTGAACTTGTCTCTGGGGAAAGCTTCATACCAAGTTTGTCCCGGCCAGGTTTAAGGATGCGGATATCTTCACCAAAGGCCTCTCTCGATCCCAGTTTGAGTTCTTGTGTTCTCGGTTGCGACTTGGACCACCACCTTTCACTTAAGGGGGGATGATAATATACATTAAAGTTAACACTGGAATTGTTTTATATTTTCCTGTAATTCCTTCATTCTTATTCTTTGTATACTGAAGTGTAACTTATTAGTCTATTTATGAATGCTATCCCCTACACTTATTAGTCTATTTATGAATGCTATCCCCTCTTATTGAGGCATTGAGTTCTTAAACTCTTCACATACATTGCTTTCATGAAAGAATACTCATAACTTGATCACCAAAAGTACCTTAAAAAGTGTTTTTTATGTGTTTGTAAATGATTTGATAAATAGAAGACATTGTAAGGAAAGAGTTGATAGAAAAGGGAGAAGATTTAATTGATATGGTCTATGGGTGTATCAAAAACGCACCATTAATATCATTGCATCAAAGTTCATCAAATTATTCATCACATTACAATGTTCATCAAGGTGTATGAATTTTTAGTGGTACGTTGAAACCCTTCATTGTGCATAAGTTAAAATGAAATACTAATTATTAATAATACAATGGGAAACTTCACAAAATAGAAACCAGGTTTTAGCAGTGTTGTAATTAGGTCACTTATATTTTTATTTGTTACAATCAGGTCACTAAAGTTTTAGAAAAGTTTCAATTAGGTCACTAATATTTTATTTGTTTCAATCAGGTCACTGAAGTTTTAAAAGTGTTTTAATTACGTCACTCATATTTTTTAAAATTTCTTTGAATAATTCACAAATTTTCTAAAGTGATTTAGTTTTTATAATATTGTTAATTTTTTAAATTTTTAAATTTTTTAAAATTCTTTGCAATTTATAAATGACCTAAGTATAACAATACTGAAATTTTAGTGATCTGATTGAGACAAAACAATTTACGAGTGAACTGATTGGGATAAAAAAATTTGTGAGTGACATAATTAAAATAATTCTGAAATTTGATTACTATTTTACAAAGTTACACCTAATACAATAACATTTATAATTATTATTTTATTAATATTACTAGTAGTATCATAACTATGTTAATAATCAATTGGTTAACTACAATTACGTATTAAGAGATTAAACTATATTATTACAAGTAGTGTCATAACTATGTTATTAAATAAACCTGTAATATTTAATTCAAATAAAACATATTAAGTATCATACTAAGGTACGTAGAAATAATATGGCTTCTCAAATTGTTAAGGTTAAACTCTCATAGTGAAAAAAATAGATTTACAAATTAAATTAATTGGGGTTTGAGTTATCAGTTTAAAAAGAAAAATAAAAGAAAAAAGAGAATCAAACGTAAGCTAATTAGTAATTTCTCCATGATGAAAGTAAGTAAACCAATTTATAGTTTCACTTAATTTCGATATACCCATTGCGTCCAAATTACATATAATCTTGTATGGTGCTTTATTTTTATAAAAAAAAAAAAAAAAAAATTAGCTGATTATAGAAAAATTATTTTAGCACAAAATTCAGTAATTGTATTTTCGGAATAAACTTCATCTAATTGTAATAAAAAGAAGTTTCAAATAAAATTATAGACATAACCATCAATCAATGGCAATTTCTGTAATTTGCACTAGAAAAATAAAAGAAACATATTGAAGATGGATAACCAATCTTTTCTATCTATACATACATATATAAACAAAATAAAAAGGATAGTAGAATGAAGAACATCAAGAAATGACAATGGCATACTCTTCATCTTCTCCTCACTTCCATACACAAAACCACACACCCTATCACCTCAACCACAATCACTAAACTCAGGCTGCCGCCAGGTGGTGGCAGCCGCGGTGGCAATGGCGGCGGCAGTAGGTTATATTTTCTCCATTAAGCTGTGAAGTCACCTGAGTCTGCTGATCAGCCTCAGGCTGCTGCTGCTGCTACTGAAACTGAAACACCTGCTGCATCAAAACCACCCAAGAAACCTGTTTTTTCCAGTAAGTATTTCTTCTTTTTATTCCCATATTTCAAATCAATTTCAAAGTTTTATGATATTAATTGTGTGTTTATGTTTGTTGGCAGTGAAAAAGGGCAGATTGTTAGAGTAGACAAGGAAAAGTATCTAAATAGCATCAATGTAAGTCACTAACGTACTGTTAAATTGAAATAAGAATTGAATATAATATGATACCAACTAGGGGGTCAATAGTGGCGGAGCCTGAGCTCTCATATAGAGAGGGCGCGGGCGAATTAAATTTTTTAGGGGGTGGGAGGGGGAAACTCGATATATATAAAAAAAAAATTTACACTACCGGGGCCCCTTATATCCTTTGCCCTTGAGTGTCAACTCATGACATGACATAAGATAATCAGGTTTTGAGTTGTCATATCTAACATATTTAATAAACAGGTTGTATTTGGGTTGACATGTTTACCTAAACATAAACACGCCGATCTGTGAACATGTTTAATTAACTTGTCGATTCGCAACCTGTTTATGACCATTTTAACCCATTTAATATGTTTACAAGTTGATTGCAGCATGTTTTCACAGCCTGTTTGAGCCGTTAGATAAATGGGTTAAACGGGTCATGTTCTAGTTACAAAATTCTAGAAATGTCTGGTCAAGTTGATGTCTTTCATACAAATAAATATATGTGTTGTGTTCGTGTTCACTGCTTCAACCTGGCACGCTCAACTCCTCTAGGACGAATGTTATTTCATTAGTAATATAAAGTTAACTCATTATTCGGTTTCATTTCAGTATCTATCTGTTGGGCATCCTCCTTACTATAAAGGGTTGGATTACATATATGAAGACCGCGGAGAGGTGTTGGATATTCGTATTTTCGAAACAGGAGAATATGCACTTGTAAGTTGCAACAAATTTTCAATATCACTTTCTAGCCACCATTTCATGTCAAAAGACTTGCATAAAAACAACTCTACCAAAACAAACTTAAATTTGAGATGTATAGATTGCATGGATCGGGATCCCAACTGCGCCAGCTTGGCTTCCAACCGACATGCTAATCAAGGTAATCGTCGTTAGAATAGCAAACTTATGGGCTTAATAACCGCCTGACCATCGTATCATTGTACTCTTTTTGCAGTCTGACAAGCTCAATTATGAAAGAATATGAATCAAATCTACTGCTTCAGGAAACAAGCATTCAAATGGATGTATGTAACTTGCTTGCATACATAGGCCAAATCATGAACTCAAATTGCTTTTGTTTTTTACTTTACTTATGTGAAGACACATAGCCTGCAAATATTATTATATAAATCTTCTTTGGGCATGTTTTCTGTGTGTACATCTTCATATAACTGAGCTCCATGGTTATATTGAGGGGTGACTGAAAGTTGAAACCACCCATCTAGGTGTAGGAATTGGATAGCTCATACCACACCACATGCCCACCAAAATGATCTCTAATTGTTTCTTTGGATCGCCCGTTTTTTCGCTTTTTCAGCTTCTAACAAACTGTCCTTAAAGACCTGAATCCTATGAAAAGTTACAAAATTAACAAAAAAACTCTGTTAAAAGATGATGAGAAGAGTCTCAAAATCTTGTCAACGAACATCGATTACCTTGATGAGAGGTCACTATAGGGATCTAAAGTTGAGAGGCCAATATTCATCGTCAATATGAGGAAGAATTATGTTTTTTTCTTAATTGTTATTGTCTATTATTTTTTTTTTATTAATTTGTAATGTTTTGAATTAGTTATTTATGAAAAATGTTTATTTTATTACAAAATTGTTTAAAAATATTATTATGAATTTCATTTAAGAAGAGTAAGAATTAAAGTTGTTGGAATATGGAACGTAAAAACATTTTCAAGTAAAATGGATGGAATAATGGAATGTGAAGAATAACATGACACTAACATGATATTATATGAAATGTGAAATGTGCAAAGTACACCCCTATCCACTCACTAGCATTGTTTCTTCTCTATGTAGGTGTCATGACATTTTTTTTCATTCTCTCACTAACTCTCAATAAACCATATAAGTGTCTCTCAGTCCCCTCCCTAACAAATATACAAGATTTGCAACATAATGTACAAGTTGTGTATGTGAGAGATGGGTGTCACGTTTGTGACCACGATCACGCTACACACACACCTCTCTCGTGCCACCGCCAAGATAGTGGGGCGGGTTCACCCACGTACCGCATAACCACATCGGTTGTGCGGTACTGTACAGCCTACCACTCCCTCCCTTCTTATAGTCATTTCCAAGATAGCCTAACCCTTGATGAGTAGAACCCATTAAATTTCTCCCAAGATGTGAATGTGGGTTTAACCTTATCCCCCAGGTGGTTGGTGATACATGTGTGTAAATGAACTTGTAAAATGTGAATGCAAATTGATTTCTCCCATGTGCACTCTTATAAAGAAAAAAAGTTAAAAAAGTTCAAGACTTTAGTTGGCGTTCACATCATGATTTAAATGTCACGAGTAATGCAAGCTTTCAAACTATTTGTTTGAATGTTTCAAGTTTCTCCCTTTTGTTCTTTAGCTATTGTTTGTTTGCACATGTTTACAAACAACTTATTTGAATATGTCATAGCAAACTACTCATCTAGATGTTCAAATCTGGGTCCCATCAGTTCAACCCATTTTCAAGAATGAACACTGGTCCTTGAATTTGTGACTAGATAAAGACCACTTACACGACTGACACTAATAGTCCGAAAAGGACAGTCGGCTCGTGTGTATTCGTTGTATAAGAAATTTGGCCAGCATTATCTTATCACAGCCATAATAACCGACCGTTGTTGTATACAGTAATAAAAACCATCCTAGCCGGTTTTATTTACAATGAATCACATAGAGGAATAACTCCCTACAATCTTAGCCCCCTTAAGTTCTTATCAGATGTCAATCAAAACATACATCCAACTCTTACACTTGTCGCTGGGTTAACCCTCCGTCTATTGGTCACTGGACCTGGATCAAATGAGCCGTGATCTTGGGGTTCTGGTGGGCGTTTGGGGTTTAACCTGGGGTAATTCATACCGAGGTTCAAGTGTGGTTTTGGCATTGTGTCTTGATGGAACTGCCAACGCGTCGTTCAAATTGTAGTTACGTTGACTTTGACCGATTGTGATAAATGACGGGTGAGGGGGTGAAACATAACAACTCCTGTATGCAGATCCAAACTGCCTTAATGGGCTTGAAGTTGGGGATACAGGCAAAGATGTAATTGTTCTTGTATTTCTCCTGCACATATACACAAATCTTTAGTGAAGTCAAACTACATTTATAAAAAAAAGTCAACTCTACTGTTCTGACCAATATACCTTGGACTCAACATTGCACCTCTAGATGATGTCGCCACAGGCCCGTCAAATGAATTCATGCTTGTTCGGTTGGAGTGCATTTCCGCGGCCGTCTGTTTCAACAACAGTAATCATGAAAAACTAGCCTCCTTTCATATCTTTTAATTATGATGAAAAATTTTCTTGAATTAATCTAATTATCACTAATGTATGGGCATCTAAAAAGTTTTTATTATTTTTTTTATTATTATTATTTTTTATTTTTTTTTATTTTTTTTTATAATTTACCGGGGTACGACTTCCATCAAAGGTGAAAGGAAATGCTTCCTTGGTTAGGTTAGAATTGGCTCCTCTTGAAGTAGCTTGGTCGCGAACAAACGCATGATCCAACAGTTTTGAGGCTGAGGGCCGTAAAGATGGGTCACGTTGGAGGCATAGCTTTATAAAAGATTTTGCATCATTCGAAAGATGGTCGGGTATTTCAGGCATGTCTTTGCTATTTCCAATCTTGAATATTGCTGCCACCTGGCAACGGAAAAACAAGCCCAACGCAATTCTAAAGACCTACAAACCGACAAGAGACAGTTTAAGTTTGTAAAAGAAATGAAACATCATACCCCTTCATATTGTCCCCAAGGAGGTTTTGATGTTGCCATTTCAAGAATAGTACATCCTAAGCTCCAAATATCAACCGCAAGATTGTAACCATTTGTATTCATTACAACCTGAAGTTTAATAGAAGTGGATGAGCGCATATATGTATGTGTAAAAACAACATTTAGAAAGGAGAAAATGTACCTCAGGTGCCATCCAGTAGGGACTTCCTTTGAAAGAAAGCATTGAAGTACAATTTGTTATCTGATGACAAGAAGTAAACAAATAAGTCCAATGTTTATACTTTCTTTCTTCTTTGACTACTAAAGGGGTGATGCACCGCTTTGACCACTACCAAGACAATTTGCATACCATAATTGTCATTTAGACATCTACATTCAAGAAATTCTTCCATCCGTTTTCTTGTTTATAACTGTAGTATTAAGTATGAGTACAAAACTAAATGATAAATTTGGTGAAAAGATTTGAATACACATTTTTGAGTAAGTTTTAAGACTTCACCCAAAAATATACCCAAATCAACCCATTTTTAGTATCAAGACTGAATTTGCCACCTCGACTCCAAATTATGGAACGTCACGCTACAATGTTTTCTCCCGCTTTCTTCTTCTTAGTCTATTTCATATATAATGATGCAAAACATTACATTTTCCAGAGAGTATGGTGACAGGCTTACATGTTTTGCCATGCCAAAATCAGCAAGCTTGATTTCACCATTAGGTCAACTAATATGTTTGCCCCTTTTATATCTCTGCCAAAAGCACAAATTTTTATCAACAAGAATACCATATGAAGGTGAATTCAATAATATTATTAACAATTTTACACCACCTTACCTGTGTACTGTATTTCTTCCATGTAAATAAGCAAGCCCGCTAAGAACTTGTCTGGTGTAATTTTGAATTACAGGTTCTCCGAACGGACCGTATTCTTGAAGTAATTTGTGAATGGAACCACCGGAGACGTATTCCAAGTAAACAGATAAGGTTTCCTCTCCCTGAAAATACACAAAAGATTGGCTTTTTACACTTCCAAAAAGTTGCTAACGGACAACTACTTGATTGCTCCTTCCATCCAGAAGACACATTTACTTTGAAAATTCAAACCTAGGGATAGCAACATTTGCAAGTTGAAAAGGGTTGGATAACACATCAAAATGAATGTTCTTTTAGTATGGGTAATATTGGGTTGGGTGGCCCGCAAACACTTTTTTATTATATATATATTAATTTATATATAACTACTTGTTGTACATTATTACAATAATAACCTAACTTCGTATTAGTAAAGTGAACTGGGAGGTTTTTATGTAGTTAAATTCATCTGTGATGACTTTAAACCAGTTTAACCCGTATCTTTTTAGTTAAATTTTTTAGCTTGACCCATTTCAGAAGAAAAAAAACTCAAATCAATCCACTTGTAGGTAAACGGATATAAACTGCCACTTATATTCAAACCAAGCAAGGCAGTGTTTGGATATAATTGGTTGTAACTGTTAAAATCAGTTCTGATTCCGATTCCCTAATCATTTAGGACCAGGGGATCACATTTGGAGATGAACATAAGGATTTGCCATAATAAAATTAATTGTTGGCATAGATGTCAAACAGCTTAACTATCTTGATTTAATCAATTCATTACTAATTATCTAATTCTGATTGTTCAAGTCAGAATAATTATTTGCACATTCACATCCGAACACCTCTACAGCTGTCACAGTTTTGTACCTCCAAAACATTTCTAATTCAAAATTCCTATATATAGTCTAAACTACAACCACTTACTCCTGAACTGAAATAACCACCATCAATTTGAACTTGAATAGTACTAAAATGACAAACCACAAAAACAAATTTGAGGTTTTTTAGTGAGACAACAAAGAATAAGACAAGATAGAAATAGTACCATTTCACTTCCATAGTATTGAACAATATTTGGGTGTGAAAGTTGACTGAGCAAAGTGATCTCCTGTTGCAAAGTAAGTACAGTTTTTAAGAAAAGGAAGCATTACACAAAAATTGAATCTTGAAAATAATGGAGTCAATCCCATTTCCTTAATGCATAACATTACACAAACAAAATATGTGTGTGTGCGTGCGCGTAAAGGAAGACAAACCTGGTTCAATTGCTTGAGACATTCTTTCGAAGAAGGATCATCTGCAACAACTTTTACTTCTTTTATTGCACACATCTGACCATTCTCACTATTAAAAACATAAACAGAGATACCACCAAAGTTTCTTAAGCAAAATTCAACTTGAATCAAAATGCAAATCTTAAAAGTAGCTCGCACATAACCAACTTTCTTATTACATTAAAAGTACATAAAAACATATGTATTGCGGTACACTTTAGAGGTTTGCAGCGGGTGGCGGCTGGTAGGTGGTGGCGAGGGTGATAGATTCCAATTCCTTTATGATCTTTTGTCATCCAAAGGCATTACAAATTCAAATTCTTTTGATAGATTCCAATCCTTTTGACAAATTTAGATTCAAAATCAAAATTCCATCAATGTCCAATTCCCTTGGCAAATTCCATTTCCTTTAAAAAGTTTCGGCAAGCCAAACAGCCCTAGATAAGTAAAACTGATATGCAAATGGCACCAGTCAAACTATAGTCAACATCTAGTATGCACCTCAGTGATGACCAAAAACAAGAATGTGGCGCATCAAAATTTATGCTATCAATATTTTACAATGGTTGTAGGTCATTTTCAGATTGAAACTTTGTTAAAGAAGTGTTGCATTTATCTTGGGACATCCAAGGAAAATAAATGGCATGACATGAGGAATTGCATTTAACGCTTGAAAGTCACGCGTGGTGGGGATAGGGTAGTTTTGCATTTTGCTAAAATAGGTTACAGTGCTAATAAACATATACAGAGCTCAAAAGATAGAAGCCCAATTTCAATACGTTTTCACACAGACATTTACTTATGAAATAACTGAATAAGGTTATGTTTGATTTTCAACAGGTCAAACAGGTAAACTAAAAAAAAAGCTTTAAAAATGAAATGGTCAGAGAATCTAAAACTGTCCAAAATATACTTTTAGCTCTTGTAATCTGTTATGGACCAAACAGGAGAACTCAATCCAAAAGACTAGTCTGATGGGTGAGGAAACCCATTTGGCTTATAAACCTCACATCAGTTGCCCATACAATCGATGCAAGACAAGTCTCATACCTTGTAATGGTTCAGTCCATAACAAAATAATAAGTAAAACTATTACTATAAGGTACTTAAATGATGGGCAAAAGAGACGTCTACCATCAACCCAGCCAACCTGGTCCATTTCAACATGTTAACCAACCAGCCAATTTCGCCACCTCAAGATTGAAAATACAAACAATGGCAATGATAGATTATGAACCAGTTACCTATTAAAACCGAGATAAACATGTCCAAAAGTGCCTCTTCCCAACAATTTTCCTTTCTTCCACTTGGATGGTTGGCAATTTGAATTTTCAGTGACGCCAAGCGTATTCTTATTCGGCAAACCTGAAGAGGGACTGGCAGGAGAGCTGCAATTTAATGTGGAAGTGCTATTTGGTGAACTAGGTGGAAGAGGAAGTGGATGGCCAGTGTTCTTTCCATCGTCTAATTTTCTGTTAGGAGAGTCTGAACCTGTAGACGCAAACCGTTGATGGAGAGGTGATGTGGCTGTGTTCCCTACCCTTGACCCAGGACCCGGACTTCTGGATTGAGGGCTCAACTTAGTGTCTCCATAACCTCTGTTGTAAGGGAAAATCAATAACAAATTGTATTATAAACACAATAATGGTTATGCTTAGAGAGTATCGTACTATCGTTATTGACATATGATTTTCGATCTACAAGTCAGAATAATCACTTTAAAAATGAACATCTAAACGTCCCAGATAGGTTTGCCCCTTTTTCAATTGCTAAGACATGTTAACATTGAATCATGTTAAAGTCCAACCAACAAATTTGCACTAATCTATCACATTTTCATCTTTCACCCTGTAAAAGTATATTTTGAATATCTAATAATGAGTACAATTCAGTACATTTAGAAGAAACTTGAGCATACCCCTTTCGTCGCCTTAATGTTTATCTCAAGAACAAGTTATCAAGCTTTCTTTTTGACATGAATAAGATCACCTCATGAACATAAAGGCTTAACTTTGATCATAGTATGTTTCAAATTGAACTCAAATTAGCATCATACCCTATTTGGGCATTACAAAATTCCACACAAATTGCCCTAAATCCTCATCACTAAGTTGATAATCAAATTGAATCGAGTCCCTAAATCCTAAATCATCAACCAAATACCCCCAAATCATATCCTCAATCATCAATAATCCAAGCTAAACTAGACCTAATTTATCAACAAAAAGACGACCCACAACCCAATTTCTTAAACAAAAAACAATCCTCGAAAACCAACCTGAAAAGCCCCAATTGACCATGATCAAGATTCTGCTCATCAGTAGACGACAAAGAGGAGCCGCCACTAGAAGACGCCGACGCCGACCCATGAAGATCCACCACCCCAATCGACGTCGTCGGAGATATCGACGGCAGCGACGTCGTCGGAGATATCGACGGCAGCGATGTCGTCGGAGAAATTAACGGCTGCGGCAGCGGATGAGCAATTCGATCCGAATCAAACCCAGAAAACCCAGACCCGTATCCACCGGCTCCGGCCGACGGAGTAGAAGAAGACGAAGAAGGAGAGAACTCCCGGCTGACCCGGGGCGACCCGCGACCCAACAACAAGCCTTCATCAAAGCTGGTTTTGTGCCTCCTATCGCCATCGGATTTGAATGCTTGATAAGTATTGCTGAAAAAGGGGTTATCTTGGTGGGTTTGGTAGTGATTCCGGTGGGGCTGCTGGTGATTATCCTTATCTTTGGTGGATTTTCTGCCGAACCATGAAGGGATGATGTTCTTTTCGATGAATTTTGACTTCATTTTTGAGGGGATCGAACGACAGAAGGTGGAAATGGGGGTATGGTGATTAGATTAGAAGATATTATAATGGGGGAAAGGATCTTGCGGCATGGGACCCAAACCAAAGAGAAGCAAACAGTGAAGAACAGCTGGTAAATGGTCCACTCGAGCTGAGTCGTTGTGTTAAACCCGTGCATACGTCGTGACTCGTGACATATGCAAATCAGTGGTGGTGTGAAAACTTGTTTTCGAACCGTGCTCCGTTTTTTGAAACCGATTGATGGGAACGGGTTAGGGTTGGCGTTGAACCGTCAGTATGTTATCGGTTTGTGACTTGTTTCGTTTAAAATGGTTGGAAGTTGGTTTGCCTCGAACCGATAAGAACGGTTAGAAAATAGGAATTGAATTGAACAGAACTGATATCATTTTCCACTTCGAAAACTTGTCTCTAGCTTAACTGGTCCCACCAATGATCTTTAGCTCAACCGATTAAGATGAAATATCCTAGGATCTCATAAAAATAGGTATTTGCTAATAAAAATGAAAAGAAGGTCCAGGTGGGTCAGGGCAGTGATGAAACCAGAAAATTTTTTGTAGGGGGTCATTATTTTTTAGTGATTTGATTTGCAATAAAACAACATATAATTTTTCAGGTGATCCCATCGGGTCGGGTCGGAATATACATAATTAAGTTGTATTGAGAATGTTTTGAAAAATATAATATCAAAAGAAATCAAATAAAACTTACATTTTGTATTAAAAGTAAGGTTAAAATTGTAATTTTCCTTATTGAATAGTAAAAAAAAAACGAAACAAAGTCGCGGACTTGCAACTTGCAAGGATCGAACCCGCAACCTCCTACTCCACATGCACGCGTGCTAACTAGTGAACCATGATAAGATTTAAGTTTCCATGCAAACTTCAAAATAGTAATGGGTTCACCTCCTGAAAAACTATAGGTTCACTTAAAAATTTGATATTATACGTTACACTACTGACCTAAAAATCAATGGGGTCACTTGACCCCGTTCGTCTAGGCGTAGATACGCCCCTGGGTCAGGGGTTTACTCATCTAATGTGAGTTTCTTCCTAAGAGTAGTGTTTGATTTCATATTTGAGTAATGGAGATGATCCGATGGTCTAGTAGCCCTTTGGTGATCCAATTAACCGTTAAAAAAGGGGAAAAAAACTGATCCTACCGACAACTGGTTTTGACTTTTGTTGACCAAAACCAGATTCTTATGGAACTAAAACATGGTTTAGATTTCTACATCTCTATATAAGTTTATTTGGGTTTTGCTAGGTGTTAGAAGTAACAAGTTAAAAATCTCATAGGATCAAGCTTAAATATAAAACAACTGAGTTTATCAAGTGGTATAAAATGACATAATGAACTTCATACTAAAGGAACAGGATGTCGTTTTGTTTTCCCCAGGTGACACGCTAGTGTGTCACGACAGATTTTTTTTTAATATCCTCGTATTTTTCCTGTTTTACAAGGTGTTGCATTATTTTTCTCATATTTTTCTTGTGTATTGTGTGTGTAGTACTGTACAACTGTCAACCTCAAATTCATTTGGTGCTGCTCGGTGAATATTCATCAAGTCAGGGATTTAAAAATGAAGCCGAGACTGCGAGGTGGTGTTTCCACGCAAGGCCGGAAATTCCCTACCTTCTCCCAATTGCCACTTCATCTAAAATGAGGCTGTTAAGTGAAAGGTTGGTTGTTATTAAGTTAATATGTAACATATTTTTTTCCAACTACCTCTCATTTCTTCACTGTATCAAATAAATTTCTATTTTTTTATATTAAAAGAAAATACGAACAGTCAATTAAGGTGATATTTAAAACATATTATTTTCAAAACTACCTCTCATTTCTTCGGTGTATCAAATCAATTTCTATGTTTTAGGATCAAAAAGAAAAATACGAACATTTTTAGAGCATCTATATATATCTACATGGTTAACTTATACATATGTAGGACGACATTTACATACATATAAGTGGTTTATTTATAATGAGTAAAATGCTATTTTCGTTTCTGGCGTTTTGTTGAATTTGCTATTTCAATCCAAAAACTATTTTTTTGTCATTTTAGTCATTGTAGTTTACCAAATGTTGACATTTTCATCCACTCCACTAACACCGTTAAAACTCCGTTAAATATGAGGGTATTTTAGTATTTGTGAACACTCTAGTTATCCTATTAAAACAAATTAATCAATTAAAACTAAAAAACACATGAAACAACTAATGAGATCAGACGCTTCGATTAAAAAGCTTCGATTAACTTTAACCCATGTTGTTCGATTGAGGTCTACCATGAGATTTCAATTAATCTTCACGTTTTGTTCGAACGTGTACCGTTATTTGATTGAGGTCTATTGTGGGATTGAGGTTTGTTGTTGACATGCTTTATTTGATTGAGTTCTTTGATTGAAATTTCATAGCAGATCTTAATCGAACAACATGTGTTAGAATTAATCGAAGCGACTGTTCTCACGAGTCGTTTCATGTGTTTTTAATTTTAATCGAATATTAATTGATTAATTTGTTTTAATAGGATAATTAGGGTGTTCAAAAAGACTAAAATACCATCACATTTAACGGAGTTTTAATGAAGTTTTAACGAAGTTTTAACGGTGTTAGTAGAGTTGATGAAAATGGCAACATTTTGGTAAACTACAGTGACTGAAATGACAAAAAACTAGTTTTTGAATTGAAATGACAAATTAACAAAACATCAGGGATGAAAATAACATTTTACTCATTTATAATTTTGTAGCATATTTTCATATAAGTAAATTATTAAATTATCCATATATATCGTTACATAGATGTATAAAACAAAAGGAGCCACATATTTGAAAGGTGTAACTTTAAATAATAACCAAAATTTTAAAGTGTTTTAAATTAAATCATTTAATTTTAAAAATTGTTTTAATTTAATAACTCTGCTTTATTGTTTTATTTAAATTAAAAATATTAATATGTTTTTCTTATTGTTTCAATTAGAAAATATATATCTATATATATTTCTTTTGATGTTGATGTGGAGTGGTGATGTGAATTTTTAGGTATTTTATATTTTTTAATATAATTAACATGTTTTTTAATATTTTAATACAATTAAATAGTTTGAAAATCTTGACTCCCAGATCTTCTCCTTCATTCTTTTTAGACTCAAAAAAGTCCGATGATTGCTCAATTTGATGGTTTAGTGATCCAATTTAAGTAAAATATGCATTAGTGACTTAATTAAAACACTTTTGAAATTTGATTATTATTTTATGAAATTTTCCTATTTAAAAATAAGAAATATGATTAAAACAAAGTCTGTAAAAACTATAAACCATAACATGTAATAAAAATATTTGAGTTACACATAAGTTGATATAGAACTACAAGTCTTTATAATAAAGTAAAACTATTGCATATATTGTTACATATATGTACAGCCCATTCATATGTAGTTGGAATCACATAAAACACTCTCACTAGACCATAAAATAAAGGTTATAAAAAACTTGAGGAACTTAACCAAGGATCACACAAGAAAATTAACAGAACCAAAAGACATTAGATGCAAAGAAACGATTATCAAAGGCAAATAATCACTTGATTCGTAACTGAAAATATTGAGCAAATTGATAGAATATCTTTGTGACTACCATGCTCGATTTCTGGTTCAATCAAGTCGGTTCATACTCTACAAGCATACGAGGTTTATGTTCTTCTAAATGCTTATATGATTACTTCATTTTTTATCAATCTACTAGCAGAGAACATGTAAAATTTCTTATTGCAACTATTTTATAATGATGAATTGACGCTTATATGTGTAAACGATTGAAAATACATATAATCAAGTGAAAAAAAAAAAGAAACTATAAAAACTAAAATCATAAAGATAAGTTTTAATTTCTATGACTCAATTTTATACACCTGGATAAACTTTTAAGAAAAATTAGAAAATAATTATTTTTAAATGGTTGATGTGAGTTGCTAAAGTTATAAAAAAAAGGTTTCTCATTTGATGCCCTTCGATATATATAGACACCACAAAATCTTTCTTTATAATATTATATATCTCAAAGTCTTTATAAAGTGTAAATAATTGGATGGATTGGCAAAGGTATCATGACATTACTATAATTCGAAAAAAGGTATCAAAATTATTTTTCTTACACACAAGAAAAACATGATTTTTATGGATAGATTACTAAAAATGATAAAGGCATAATAATATTATCAAATCTTATCTTACTACTTTAATAAAAGAGTAACTTGAAATGCCACGTGGCAGCACCACAATTATCCTCACTAAAATTTTCTCGCCTCTCTCTCCTATTAAATAATCACCTTAATTACTAATAATATTATTTAACAAATTTTTTATAAAATAATAAATTTGAAAAGAGATCTATTTATTAATGTTATTCTTAAATAAACAATTTTTTTATAAAATAATAAATTTTTCTAAAGCATAAAACTTTTTTAAAAATACAAAATATTTTATAATTGGTATTTTTAAAATTTTAATTTTTTAAAACCAAAAATAATTAAATTTGGGAGTTATAATAAGGAAATTTTTAAAAATGACATTTTTATACGGTTTGTTTTAGAAGAAAATGTTTACTTTTTTTGGAAAAATGGTTAAAAATAAAATTTTTAAAAAGTTGATATCACTGTTTTATTAGTTATAGTTATTTCTCATACGTAATTTCAGTCATATTATATTTTAGAATATCATTTTATAATTAATAAATATAATTATATTAATATTTTATTTATTTAACCCGTGTAATACACGGGTTTACTAAAGCTAGTCTTCTATATATAATAAAAGAAAAGAGGTTGACCACTTGTCAACATATTAAGCCATAATAGCCACATGTCAAGTTTTTAAAGCAATATTGCCACTTGGCAACATCTCCTTTATTTTTAAAATTTTAATTTAATTACATAACTATTTCAAATAAAAAAAATCAACATGAAAACAATTTAATTCAATTCCTAAATTTCCTCTTAATTTATTTGGAAAGCACATTAATAGGCTTTTAAAAATTAAAGAGTTAATTTTAGTTTTACTCCCTAAGGTTAAACATAAGTAATCATTTTTCTTTAAAAGATTAAAAACATCACTTTATCTCCAAAAGTTTCTTATGTTGTGTCAATTTCACTCCAAAAGTTTTATTATTTTGGATAAAATTAAAACAACTAATAAAACTTTTGGATTAAAATTGAAATAATTTATAAATTTTTAGAGGTAAATTGATGTTTTTAATATTTTGAAGGAAAATAGTTGTTTTTAACAAACCTCAAATAGTAAAATCGAACTTAACTCAAAATTAAAATATTTCCATCCATACTTTACATGCAAAAAATATATGAATATGAAAACAATAATTTTAAATATATTTATATTATATATTATAAATAATTATATATTCTTGCATGATTTTACCGTTTCAATATTAGGTCATGTTTATGTTGTAACATGCTACGAATAATACTATTTTCAATGTATATTGAACTGTTACAACTTTATACATTTTTATGTATTAAAACATATTAATGTCATTGTCGTAACGCACATAGCAAAGTCTGTGAATACGTCACATCATGCGGACTTAATTTCTAGTTGATATATTAATAACTAACTAAATGTTATATTATTTAAATGAGTGCGCAATAAGATTTTTTATACAAGGTTATAACCATACAGAAGTTAAACTTCAAGTAATGAAAAACAAATAAAAAAATTTTTACTCATCAAAGTCTGCAAACCTAACTTTTACATATCAAACTTTTTTATGTTTTTAAGATTTAAATTAACTTACGAGATAATCATATATACCTTCAAAGGTAAGATCGGAGGATTTTTTTTATTTCATGTATATATAAGTTAAATATGATGTTTCAATCATAATAACTCTAGTTGGTTTTGATTGAATGGTTAGTTCTTAAGGCTTTAAAGCAACCATCCTATTTTGAATCTTATGTGCAATACCTTTTTGTTTTGTTTTCCTTTTCTTGTTTTTTTCTTTTATTCTTTTCTTGTATATTTTTAATTACTTTTTTTCTTGCATGATTTTATTTTTTCAACGTTAGGTACTATTTACAGCTCAATATGTTAGAAATAATATTCTTTTCAGTATATATAAAACTACCACAACTTCACACGTTACTTTTATGTACTTAGTTACGTTATGTCACCGTCACAACGCGTGTAACAACGCCCGCAAGCGTGTCGCATCACTCAAACTTAATTTGCGATTGATAATTTGATAATAAACTAATTTTTTTAATATTTAAATGAATGCCTAGTAGGAATTATTAGTACAAGGTTATAATCATCTAGAAGTTTTATAATATAAATTTTTTATTCATAGTCTCTCAAGCCCAATTCTTACATATTAACGTTTTTTATTTTTTTTAAGATAATCAAATATACCTAGATAAGGTCGGTAGAACTATGCGTAACAACGTCCGCAAACGCATCGCATCACTCAAACTTAATTTGTGATTGATAATTTAATAATAAACTAAATGTTTTAATATTTAAATGAATGCCTAGTTTACTCTATTATTAAAAAACTAGACTTTTACGCGTCACGCGTTACTGCGACATTGTACGTGCGTGATAAAATATAAATTAACAATCAACCCGATTTGTTTCCGGACTAAATATATGTTAAAACGCAAAGTAACTTGACCCTAGTTTTTTTCAAACAAAATTATTTTAAACGTATAAAACTCAAAACGTACATAAAAAAGCACGTGAAGTTCCACTGTATGCGGCGTAATAAAATATAGATTACAATCGTTCCGACTCGTTACCAAACTAAATTTACGTTGAAACATATAGTAACTCGGATTTATACCGTCGAATAAAAACGTTTTACATGACCCAGTTCCGAACAAAATTTACATAAAAATGAACGTCAAAACATAACACAGATACGTTAATTAGTATACAAAAGTAAAAATTCTACTATGAAAACTCAAAACTTTAAAATATTAAGGGGATTAAAGTGACATTTTACAAGTTCTTAAACAATGTCGGTGTGTGAAGGTGTCAAAACTGACCCATTAGATTTGAATTAAATAAATAAATATTAAATTCAATTAAACTATGCAGAAATTAAAAAAAAAAAAAAAAAAAAAAAAAAAAAAAAAGTGTGTAGTGGGTTTCGAACCCGCGTACGTCGGGTTTGTAACATCAACTTAACCAAAAGTAGTTTAACCAAATCTTTCAGCACACTACTTGGGTTACATAATCAAATCTAATTATTCAATATAGCTAAAACTTGAAATAAAAAATAATTTTTCTACTCTACACACCAACATGCAGTATTATATATATATATATATATATATATAATATGTAGATATATATTAGTTATATGCTAACATATTTAAATAAAATAATACTTAATTTAAATAGTATTTAGTTATAAAAGTATAATTAGTAAATATAAACTTAAATGTCAATTTATAGTATCATAAATAAAATAAAATTTAATGAAGTGAATTAAATTATATCATATTATTATAATGTATTAATAATGTGTATTAAATAAATGAAAAAAACAAGGGCAAAGGTATCAAGGAATATAAAATTTAATGGATAAATTTACCATATTACCCGTTAAGTGTCTTAAAATTTTAATCAATTCTCTATTCTACCCCTCTCAAATGCCTTTCACTCCTTTGTAGAATTGTAGATTGCAAGACCGGTTGGGGAGGTCAATGCAACAGTTTCACATGGTGTTTGAAGAATGAACTTAATGGATAGCATTTACAGGATCAAATAGGAAACCGACTATTTGAAACTAAGAACTTAAATGTAAAAGAACACAAGCAGATGGTTTTCAAGAATGCTGTAATTGCTCTAAAGTTCTATTACAAAGTTACAAGTGATAATTAGAAATACAAGACCAAAGATACTTTATACTACATCATATAGCTGGCCATACTTTGAATGCCAGTTGGATACACTGATCTAGACAACAAAATCAACGTAAAGTCAAAAAGACGGATTGCCTTTTTGACATGTGACTATGACATGTTATAGCTCACATCATAATGTATTACAAAAAGGATAAAAGGTACAAAATAGAAAGTTACAGACACCATACCATAATCTACAGTTTACTAAAGCATTGATCTTTTCACCAACATATGCAAGTTGGTGAGTCTTCAGAGAGGCAGCGGAAAGTTGGTTAGTTTTTTGAAAAATTATATCAGAGAAAGCATGTCTTCTCTGTTATCGAAAGAAATCAGTCTTCTGTCTTGTTGGCTGTGGAAGACCTTGTCTTCTAAGCTTCGAAAGACATCATATTTGGCTTCGGAATATTTTGGTCTTGGCTTCGGAAGATTTTACACTTAGAATATTTCTGATGAGAGGAGTGTAAAACTTCCGAAGTAATTTTTGCAATGCACATGCATGCAAGCAAGAGGATCTTTGGCTACTTTGGTTGCATCAGCCTTTCAAGTATTCCTTACAAACTCCCCCTAGGCTGATGCTACCAAAACATAGAGGATGCTCAGATGTTGACAGTCCTCATTATGATCAAAACCATTCCTTTATTCCTTAATTGATCAGGATCCTTTAACTCTCATAATATCTACCCATGTCATAGAGATCATGTAGAGGGAGATCAAACCTGTCTTGCGAGAGGTAGACATCTTGATCTCCTTGATCTTTGATAACATACCATCTGTCTGGATTTGCTGTAAAGCTCCAGGACAGGACGGGTCTTCCAACTACAAGAGGCTCTACATGAATAGGAGTTGGTTGAGTAGCCTTTTCTTTTTCACCCTCAGGATGTTTAGATTCATCTTGAGGTGCAGAGGTAGATGCCTTGGACTTCTTCTTTTTCTTTTTCTTGTCCCGTCTGATAGCCATCCTTTTCTTCTTTCTATACTTTAACTGAGGAGAGTGGCCTGCAGCACCAGATGATCTTTCATTATTCTTCTCAGTTCGGTCTCTTTCCTCCATATGTTCAGAAGCAAGAGGTTCAGAACTGCTGTGGGTCAGAAGATGAAGTTGGCTTAGATGTAGCTTCAGGATCAGGTTGTGTTGTCTCTTGTGGTTCAACCTTTACCTCAACTTCAAGTACAGCTTGACTAGGTAGGACCTTCTTTTATCTTTTGCTTGATTCTTCTGATATGCTCATCCATTATGGATAGAGAAATAGGACCAAGTCTCCTTCTGGAGAACCCATACAGCTTCAAGAAGCTTACCATCTTCTCCCTATCAATAGACTTCTTCTCTTGTGCTCTAATGGTGGCTCTTGACTTAGCAGTCTCCTCTTTCATTTTCCTCTTCACAGCTTTTCTTTTGGTTTGGGCTTCTTCTTCAAGCTATTTGAGGTACTCAAACTCAATGTATTTGAATGAGAGAAGGTGAAGAGCTGTTGCCTGATAGAGACTTGTGGCACTCAGATAGGTTATCATTTTCTGTCTCTCTGCCTATCTGAGTTTGTTCTTGCTGTACAGCCACAGTCCCTTTCTCAAGACTTTCTTGAACTGGAGAGAGGACAAGGGCTTTGTAGAGCTTCTTTCTCTTTCTTTCTGCTTTGATCTTGAGGAGCAGTTCTGTAGCCTTAGCCTCTTTCCTCTTTTTTGACAACTTTGTGTCAGCAAGTTTATTCAACTCTGCTAAGGGGAGAGAGATGAGTTCATCAATATTGTAGTTTTTTAATCCTAGATAGTTCAATCTGGATGCCCTTAACTCATCATCTTGAGTGTAGGCCTGTGGGCAGCCCTGATTGCTGCTTGCATTAAGGTTGGGATATTTTTTTGTTTTCTCTCCCCTAGCCATCCTCTTCCTCTCCCTTTTCTCCTCCCCTATCTCCTCAGGAGTCATTTTCCTTTACCCTTTATCAATTGTTGGCCTGTATGACTCAGGGTGGAGAGAGTTTTGGCCTTCTGATGGTTGTGCTGAGCTTGAGCTCTGGCCAGGGAGAGGTTGTGGTACACCTTCACCAGTAGGTGTTTCACTGAGGGTAATGGGTGCTGAGGTTGAGCCTGTCTCAAGGTTCACAGGGTTCATTACTGGGCATTCAACTAAGGTTTCCCCTTAGAAGCTAATCTTAGGGTCTACCTCAGTATTAAGTTGACCAATAGTTTTCCCTGCTAGCCTTTGTCTATATAGTGTAGTTCTACTTCTAAACTCCTGCCGCACCTATTCTTAAATCTTCTCAGCTAATCTACCAGCTTTTTTGTTGTTGCTTGGATTGACCAGTGGCAGATCAACTATAGCTATACTCTCATAGAATCTCAGGGTCTGAAATTTGAATGCCTCTTGCTATCCCTTTGACCTAGAGAGCACCAAGGCCTTTCTTGCATTGTCATACCACCATCCCACTATTGGATTTTCAGTAGGGTAGGATGGGGCAGTCATGGCCCTTGGAATTCCTTTCTCAAATAGTTCCTGTAGTATGGCCTCCTCATCAGTGTGAGCCTGAGAAAATGGTTGAGTCTGGACAACTGCAAGTGAGGGTAGTGAATCCTCATTGTCTATACTCTAGACAAAACTCTCAGGTTCTATGGTTGCAGGAACTTTCTACCCCTTTTTGGTAGAATCACCCACTTGTATAGGTGAGCTGGAGGTTAAGTCCACCACTTCCACATGTTCTTGTGGACCTGGTTGAGTTTGTCTTGGTGGTCTATCAGCTAACTTGCCCTTGAGATCGGTGATCTTAAGTTGCTGGTCATTGACCCTTTTCTACAAGGTAGTCACCTGAGATTCAAGGTGACTAACCTTAGACACTAAATAGGTGCATGTTTGTTGCAGTTGTTGCAGTTGTTGCACCTTTAGTTACAGACTTCCCTTATCTTCAGATGAAGAATCATGGGGGGATGAGAGAATTGGACCAAGGTCTTCGTCTTTATCACCAGCAAATTGTTCTTGGCTGCTGCATTTCCCCTGCTTCATGACAACTTCAGTTGAAGTGTCAAGGGGCTAGGTTGCCATGGTTGAGGTCTTAAAGATGTAATCACTTGCTGAAGTGAGAGCCTTTTCTATATGGACATCCTGAACTTGTTTAGGGAGATCCACCTTAGTTTGGGGTAGATGATATGGGCTAGACATGAAAGAAGCAGGAGCACTCATCTCTCCTTGAGCAAGAGTGGAAAAGAGAGACTCATGGTACTCACTAAATCCCATGTTTTCATCATCATAGAATTCAAGGTTGGGAATTGGTTGGTAAAGATTGAACTAGGTTGCCATGGTTGAGGTCTTAAAGATGTAATCACTTGCTGAAGTGAGAGCCTTTTCTATATGGACCTCCTGAACTTGTTTAGGGAGATCCACCTTAGTTTGGGGTGGATGATATGAGCTAGACATGAAAGAAGCAGGAGCACTCATCTCTCCTTGAGCAAGGGTGGAAAAGAGAGACTCATGGTACTCACTAAATCCCATGTTTTCATCATCATAGAATTCAAGGTTGGGAATTGGTTGGTAAAGATTCAAAGGTCGGGGATGCTAACTGTCCCCTGAAAGTTGTTCACAAGAGTTTTGAGACTCTGAGTGAAGGCTTAAGGATGTTTGGGTGATGAGCTCATCATGTTGAGCATGAGAAACCTGAGCACTGGTCATTGGTGAGATGGGAGTGGTTTGCTACTCAGGGGAAGTGGGAGCTCTAGTGTACAGTTCCTCATACATTGGTGGTGATATGGGGGCCTGCACAGGCTGAATAGCTTGTGAAGGGGTTCGTTCAGATTTTCTTTCGTAGGTGATGGTTATTTGAGGTTGAGAGGGTTATAGAGAGGTAGCAGGTATGGGTTCAACACTAGCTGGTGCTGCTAGGTTGTCACCTTGAGCAATGAGTTCTAATATTTTTAGGACAAGGGCTGTTTCGACCCCAAAAAATCCCACATTAAGTTTTCTTATTATTTCAAAGATGCCGGGCTTGATCTGTCCCAATATAAGAACATTACATATTCCCCTTAACTATGAGCCCAGTTCACAGTTAAAAATGTGCTGGACATATCTAGGGATCATGTAAAATTTTAAGGAGTCCCCTTCATAACCCATCTGACCAAAAAAATGATTTACAGTAGATTTTGGGAAGGACAAGTCACCTTCTGCATCATCCAGCATGAGATGAGTGTTTATGGAGGCTGGAGTGATGAAGATTGTCCTACCCTGCACTATGTCAGACAGTGCCTTCTCCCCGTCCATGGTGACCTCTTGACGGGTCCTCCTGAATGCCAGAAGTTGATCCTAATGGAGAGGAGGATTAATAGTAAGGGAGGTGAAATAGTTCGACAGAGACAAGAAGCGGCAAACCTCTGAGAAACCAAGATCTTTCTCAGAGTTCAACAGAGCAACCTGATTGTGTTGTTTGTGAAGATGCAAGGAGAAATCGGGTTGGTTTTTGCGATTAAGGTTGTCCATTTTGAAGTAGCTTTGTTGGGAAGGAAGGTAAGAACAAATGCGGTTTTGGAGAATTTAGGTTAGAGAAATTTTCAGATGAAGGAGATAATGATAAAAGGGGAACCGTTGAGTGTATATGTATGAATTTGATTTGAAACAAAGTTAATGTGTTAAGCAGCAAGCTTGATCAATTAAAGGTTTGTATAAGGTTGGGATAATGCATACCAACTATTTCATGCCATGTTTGTTCATGTTTCTTCATCACCCCTATGTGTGTGTACATCAGATACATTAACATATCTTTTCTCATTCACATTAACCGGATCATCTAATGTTGCAGGTTGTTGGTTAATATATAAAGCAATGGGTGCCCAGCTCTATGTCTATTTACAGTTTAGCAGCAAAGATTAAGGTAAAGCTAAAAAAAGTTAAACAGTACCGATTTTTTAAAAAATTGCACATATCCATTTCAATAATTTGATGTTTCTATGCCAAAAAGCTGTTGACACAAGGTTTGATTGAAACAAAACTAGCAATGTTTGCGAGATTCATTCTATGAGTTTGATTACTTTGATTTGTATCTATTGTTTTAGCCATTGATGTAGAAAGAACAAAAGAATTTGATAAAGACAAATCAGCCACAGAGAGAACAATGATAAAATAACATACGAAAAACAAAAGCTATAATCGGAAATATAGCTAGAACATGGCCGAAAAATTCAATAGAGACCCTGGGGATCAGAGATGCGCTATGATGGATATGAGGTTAAGCACTAAAGCTATAAATATCTAAAAAGCAATGGTGGTTATGTTTAACATCCCCGCCAACAGGCTAGATGGCTTCACCTGTTACGCTAGCCAGCTGTGAATTTAGCCTAATGTTTGGAGCTGCAACTATAAGAAATGTTTTTAAGTTCACTGTTGATGTTCATTTGATAGTGGTTGATAAATGCTATTTATTTAGTGTGTCATATTATGCAAACTCTTTGAACCGGGTCAAATTGCAAACTGGACATGTAGTTTTGAGATATAAAAAGAGTGCTTAAACATATTGATGGTGTAGAAAGTGGACAAGAATAGTTGTGCATTATGTGGCTATAATTATTGATATCAGATTACTCGTATAAAGAGTCCATATTTTTTTATACATTCTTTATATTGGACTAGGTCCATAGACGTAGAAGGAAGCCATAAGTGTGTTTTAAGGATTGGAAGGTGAATAATTGATACTAACAATTGCACTTAAAATTGTTTCAGTTGTGATGGTTTTCAAGAGTTGGTTGGGAGAAACTCAAGCATTACTAAAGGATCATGACTGTGTTCTTAGTAACATAAATATGGATCATGTGCAATTAAATCATAAGTTGAATTGAATAATCAGTTGGACATACTTGGTGGATGCAGGTTCAAGTCATGCATAACGGAACTAGAAAACATATACATTGCAAGCTTTGATGGAGAAGGAAGATAATAAATACCAAGTGTTCAGCTAAGCTACTTAAGACATACATTGAGGAACATGGAGATAAGTTGACAATAATTTTTGTGTAAAAGCAAATTAAATTTTTATAATCCAAACTATCATCTATTGGTGATAATAATCCATATTATTAAATTGACCAATAATATTCACAACTTTATTTTTATTACCAATAACAGTTTCAGTGATATAATTTTCAATTTTTTATGTTTGATTTGGACTCGATTCCGTTCGCAATAATGATTATGAACCAAATAAAAAAACATACAAGTTAAATTGAGACTAAAATAAATACAAATCGAACATAAAGTTTGAAAATTATGACACAGATACTGTTGTTGGTAATAAAAGTAAAACTTGAGTATGTTAACGGACAAATTAATAGTATGGATTATTATCGTCAATCGGTAATAGTTTGGATTATTAAAATCCAATTTGTCTTATATAAACGATCAAGGTAATTCCATACAATTTAGATTCACTTCTTAGGTTTAATGGTTTCAGTGTCTTATTGTAGTTGATCATTTAGTCACCATTTATGTTAACGAGTTCTATATTAGTGTTAAACAGCATGGTTTTTTCTTAGAATGTAATTTAATATAGTAATGACGAAATAGACAACATTAAATACACATATTTTAGAAAATTATTCTGAAATTAATTTAAAAAAATCTACTCAAAGTTAATCATCCCAATAGTTGATATTAGATACTTAGATCTCTATTCATCAAATGCCTTAGTGAACAGATCAATATATTGTTTAGTTGTGTTAACTTTGACCAGCTTTATCAAGTCTTTCTCAAAATTATCTCTTATTAAATGATACATGATATTGATGCATTTTGTCTTTTAGTGCTGCATAGGATTCTGTGTAATAGATATAGCATTGTTATTGTCTATGTGAATGGGAGTCTCCTTGAAGTTAAATCCATAATCCAGCATCTAAATCTGAATCCAAAGAACTTGAGCATAACAGCTTGCAGTAGTATGTATTCAACTTCAGCAGTTGATGCAGACACACAGAATTGTTCTTGCATTGCCATGAGACTATCCTTCCACCAAGAAATTGACATCCCCCTGATGTAGACTTTGCAGTCATATTGCAGCCACCCTAGTCACTATCTGTATATGCATACAGATTGAACTCAGAACACTTTGGATACCAAAGTCCCAGCTTGGGAGCACCTTTGAGATATCTAAGTATACTCTTGACAGCAACTAGGCTAGACATCTTGGGGTTTGCTTGAAATCTTGCACAAATGCATGTGGCAAACATTATATCAGGCCTACTGGCTGTGTGGTACATGAGAGACCCAATCATTACCTTGTAGAGGTGTTAATCAACACACTCCCCCTCAAGGTCAGGACCTAGAGAGTGGTTTCTTGCTATGGGAGTCTTGGCAATCTTGCAGTCAGTTAGATGAAATCCGGTCAGTATGTCTTGTACATAGTTGGACTGGTTTATGAAGATACCATTGTCCACCTGCTTCACTTGAATTTCTAGAAAGAAATTGAGTTCTCCAATGGCACTCATTTCAAATCTATTCTTATCAGCTTCTCAAACTTTTTGTAGAGACTTGGATTAGGTGACCCAAACATGATTTCATCTACATAAACTTGAACCAGAATCAAGTCATTCCCTGTTACTTTAAGAAAAAGTGTACTGTCAATTGTACATCTTTTGAAACCATGTTGGACAAGGTACTGTGACAGTGTCTCATACCACTTTCTTGGAGCCTGATGGAGCCCATAGAGAGCTTTTTCAAGCTTGTAGACATAATCAGGATGATCTGTATATGCAAAGACAGGTGGTTGTTTGTCATACACTTCCTCTTCAATCACACCCTATATAAAAGCACACTTGACATCAAGTTGGTAGACTTTGAAATCCTTGGATGCAGCAAAAGCCAGGAATATCCTAACAGCTTCAAGTCTTGCTACTGGAGCAAAGACATCAGTGTTGCCAATCCTTTCTTCTTGAGTGTAACCTTAAACAACTATTCTAGCCTTGTTTTTTGATGAAAAGTCCTCTATCATCCTTTTTGTTCCTAAAAACCCATTTGGTTCCTATAGTAGTCTTCCTATGAGCAAGAGGACATAGGTTCCAAACGTTCTCTCTTTTGAATTAAAGCAGCTCCTCCTGCATTGCTTCAACCCATCTTTCATCTTTCAAAGCCTCATTAATTTTTTTAGGCTCTAACTAAGACAAGAAACAAGAGTGTAGACAAATATTTTTATCATGGGTTTGTCCTTTTGTTCTCACTCCTGTCTCAACATCTCCAATGATATTTGTGGTGGAGTGAGACTTGTGGATTCTCAGTTGAGAAATCACAGCAAGTTGATTTGACAGATCTAAATTTGTAAATTTCAGATCTGGTGTTTGAGGATCACCCACCACATCTGCACACTTATCAAGGTTGACTTGATCCAATGAGTGTGTGACATCATTGATATTATCTTCAGTGGAGAGGTCTTCGGTATCATGGAATTCTTGGTCAGAATCACCATCTCCACATCCTCCTACATTACAAGGTCTTTCATTTGAGTTTTGTACCTTTGACTCAGTTTAAGTTCATCCTTCACCATCTCCTCATCATCATCATCGTCATCATCATCTTTCTCTTGAACTGGATCTTCTGGAGGAAGCTCATCTTCACTAGTTCCACACCTTGGCTGTCTTACAGATAATAGAGTGTGTGGAGGAGCTATTTCACTAGATCCCAATGCGTGCCTGTTTTGATAAGACACTTTGGCATGCAAAGATGAGGATATGATTTTCTTGAAGGTTTCCTCTTCAAGAACACACTTTTCTTCCCTGGCTTTGCTGATCACAAGCTCAGCCTTGCATTCAGTTAACTTGCCAATGAGATCTTTGATTTGAGTCCTATAATTTGTGTGCTCATGTTTAAGAGTAGAAATTATTTTCTCTAAATCTTCTATTTTATGTTTATAGTCATTTTCTACTCTTTTAAAATCAACTTTTAAAATATTCAAAGCCTCACGATCAGATCTTACTTCCAAGTAGTAGGACCTATACATGCTAACTTTAGCAATGCACTCAGGGGTAAAAAGATGTTCTCTTACCTTCGGTTCTTCATGATCAGCCATCAAGGCATGGTTTGGAGAAGCATCTTCAACCTGGAAAATCCAATCAAAGCCTCCTTCAACAGCTACTGCAGCATGTTGCTTGGGTTTTTCAGCTTTTGGAGCTCCTTTAGTGTAGTTCGGTCTGGATTGTGCATGGCCACCATTTGTCATAGTGCCTTGCACTTCCTAGCAAAGTGTCCCATTTAGTTACAGTTTTAACACTTCACTTTGCTTTTATCCAGCCCAAACTTGCCACTGGATACATTGCTAGGAAACTTCCTCTTTGTCCCAGGTAGAACTTTTTGGCTCTATGAGTGAGAAGAGCCATCTTCTGTACAATCTTCATATATTCCAGATCATCTAGATGAATGCAGTCCAAGTCTTCCAAAGTAAAGAGAAGGTTGCCTAAACTTTCATTAGAAGACACAAAGGCTTGAGAAAAGCTTGTCTCTTGGAATGGGTTTCCTTGGATGTAGCTCTCACTTGGTGTCTCTGGAAAGGTGATAAAAGTGCCCTTTTGTGAGTTGTTAGGGTAGCTGAGAAGATAATGTTGAGGTTCTCTTCTATCCCTTTCAACCACATGGAGGGCAGAACTCTTGTGGGTACTGGATGAGCTGTGAGATGGATATTGCATGTTTATTTCCATCTGGTAACCGCTCAGTAAGTGTAAGAGTTTAGAGGTTCTCAATTCTCTTAATGGCCACACAGTAGTGAGTCCATTCTCTAGAAAGAGAGAACATGAACTTCCTCACAATGTCCCTATTCTCCAGTTTGACACTAGTATCAACCAGAGATTCCCCAATCTCAACATATCTAAAATACTGCTGAGTTATGGTTTCACCAGTCTTAAAGGTGAAGTTCTCAAACTATTGCTTCATAAGGTCTTTCTTGTTCTCCTTGGCTTCCTCAGACTCCTCATACATCAGCTTCAGTGCATCCCAGAGTTGCTTGGTAGTCTTGCACTTCTTAAAGCCTCTATAGACAGAGTTGGGAAGAGCAATTTGAAGAGCGGTCATGGCCTTCTGATCTACATCTATTCTCTTCCAATCTTCATCAGAATAATCAACCACGTCCTTTGTTATCATCTCACCAGCACTAGTTTCTGAAGGTGTGCATGGAACATGAGGTCCAGAGACAACAGATTTCCACATCCTGCTGTCTTGAGACTTGATGAACCCTTCCATTCTTTGGCACCAAGTATCAAAGTCATCAGGAGTGATCAGTGGAGACTGTGTCATTGTGCCGGTTTCCATATCAGCTTTGGAGAGAGCCGCCATTTGAGTAAGTGAGTGATTTGTGAAACTAAGTAGATTTAAGATGGTAAGATCTTACAATCAAGAGCCTAGAAAGCTTTAATACCAATTGCAGGACCCGTTGGGGAGGTCAATGCAATAGTTTCACAGGGTGTTTGGAGAGTGAACTTAATGGATAACACTTACAGGATCAAATAGGGAACCAGCTATTTGATACTAAGAACTTAAATGTAAAAGAACACAAGCAGATGATTTTCAAGAATGATGTGTATTGCTCTCAAGTTCTATTACAAAGTTACAAGTGATAAATAGAAATACAAGACCTGAGATACTTTATACTACATTTTACAGCTGGCAATACTTTGAAGGCCAGCTGGATACACTGATCTAGACAACAAAATCAATATCAAGTGAAAAAGGCAGATTAACTTTTTGACATTCAACTATGACATTCCATAGCTCACATCCTAATATACTACAAAAAGGATAAAAGGTACGAAGTAGAAAGTTACAGACAGTAGACCATAATCTACAGTTTACTAAAGCATGGACCTTTTTCACCAACTTATGTAAGTTGGTGAGTCTTTAGAGAGGCAACGGAAAGTTGGTCAGTTTTCTGAAAAAGTAGATAAGAGAAAGCATGTCTTCTCTGTTCTCGGAAGAAATTAGTCTTCTGTCTTGTTGGATTCGGAAGACTTTGTATTCTAAGCTTTGGAAGACTTCATCTTTCGCTTCGTAAGATTTTGGTCTTGGTTTCAAAAGATTTTACACTTAGAATAATTCTGATGAGAGGAGTGTAAACTTTTGAAGTAACTTCTGCTGAGTACATGCTTGCAAGCGGGAAGATCTTTGACTACATTCGTTGCAATAGCCTTTCACATATAGCCTTACAAATTCCCCCTAGGCTGATGCACCAAAACATAGAGGATGCTCAGATGTTGACAGTACTCATTAGGATCAAGACCATTCCTTTCTTCATTAATTGATCAGGATCATTCAGACTCTCATAATATCTGCTCATGTCATAGATATCATGTAGAGGGAGATCAAACATGTCTTGCCAGAGATAGACATCTTGACCTCCTTGATCTCTGATGACATACCATCTGTTTGGATTTGTTGTATAGCTACAGGATAGGATGGGTCTTCCAACTACAAGAGGCTCTACTTTAATAGGAGTTGGTTGAGCAGCCTCTTATTGTTCACCCTCAGGATGTTCTGACTCATCTTGAGGTGTAGAGGTGGATGCCTTGTACTTCTTCTTTTTCTTTCTATTGTGCCTACTAATGGCCATCCTTTTCCTCTTTCTGTACTTGCCTGCATCACCTGATGATCTTTCATTATTCTCCTCAGTTAGGTCCCTTTCCTCCATATGTTCAAAAGCAGGTGGTTCAAAACCCTACTGTGGGTCAAAAGATGAAGTTGGCTTAAATGTAGCTTCAGGATCACGATGTGTTGTCTCTTGTGGTTCAACCTTCACCTCAACTTCAGGTACAGCTTGACTAGGTGGAGAATGCAAGTCAACCAGCTAACCTTCTTTTATCTTCTGCTTAATCCTTCTGATATGCTCATCCATTGTGGATAGAAACACAGGACCAAATCTCCTTCTAGAAAACCCATACAGCTTCAAGAAACTCACCATCTTCTGCCTATCGGAAGACTTATTCTCTTGTGCTCTGATGGTGACTCTTGACTTAGCAGCCTGCTCTCTCATTTTCCTCTTCACAGCTTTTCTTTTGGTTTGGGCTTCTTCTTTCAGCTGATTAAGCAGGACGATTATCTTTGCATTTAGATTCAAAAAGAGAGAAATAAAGAGAAACAAAGGAAACCTAATCGGGAGAGGAGAGAGAGAAAGCACGGGGCGAAGAGGAAGATGATGACCAACAAGTGACGTTCAAGTGGTGGTGGTCAACGTGTCGATTCTCTTTAAAAGCATGCCAATTTTAGAATTTCTTGGCACTTTTGGGTTCTTTAGACTAATATTTGAATAAGAGGACATAGACAATCACAAAAGCAAGTGATTTCAAATGAATAGCTACAATTGAGACGAGGGTGTATGATTACTTAGCCTAGCAATGAAAATTGAGTCATTCGGGACCATAGATGAGGATGAAGGTTGTCTATCATCGATTTGACCACATACGTATTCGTTGACTTCACCTTCTTTAGGTATTAATCTTCTTAATGTTTGTATGATGTTTTTTCGTTGCATGTGTTTTGAATATGCTTGGCTTTGTATGACGAATCATTGCTCTTGCTTAGATTTGGTAGTTTTCTGCTTCTTGGTGCTAGGTCGTTTATTAATTTGGTTGTGTTTGCTTGATTTGCCTACTGTGGATTACTGTCTAGTTTTATGTCTTCTTTGTGTGTTGGATGTGGTTTTAGTAAATAGGCGATGGTGTTCAAGTGAGTATCGAATGTGATTTCTTTTTCACTTTCTTTAGGGTTTGATGATTTCAGTTTTAGCTGCACACTGTCAACTGTTGTTCACTATTCAATTTGGGTTTTTTATGTGCCTATGGTTTGAGATTGTTATTAGTTACATATGATTTAACTATGTGTACATACCTTTTTTTCTAGATACAAATTTAACTTTGAAGGTAGTGTTTGTAAGTTAGCATCATCATCAACAGTTGTTCTTTTTGTGTGATTAACTTGGTTGAACCATTATGTTCTTATAACTTCTTTGATATAGTTTTATGAAGGTTCTTAATGTAGCAAGGAAGTATTTTAATTAGTTTGCTTCTGTGTTTTGTTTTGGTGTATGTATGCTCCTAGTAATGGAATACACTGATATATTTACTCTTGTAAGCATGCCTTCATTGATCCTATCTTCACGCAATAGTTTTGAAAGAATTTTGAAAATTATCTTGCACGTTTATGTACGTGTAATCTGTCTTTTCGTATTGTATTGTATGGATAACAAAATGGACATGGGGCTTGGTTTGTTTATACAGTTTTTGATTTTTTTAGTTTAATAGCGGGCCATGTTGTTTCGATTTACTTAGGTTCATTGCATTTTTTATTTAATCCATTGCTTGATGACTTACGTCGACCCTTACATATATTGTGGTTAATTAGTTAACATTTTCCATTCTATGTGTAATTTTATTACATTATGTGGTACTTATTATACAGTGAACAAAAACATGGGCGTTGGGAGAACTCCTAGGTTTGAATCTTTGAAGGTTGGATTAATGTTTATAATCTGAATATATCCTTATACAATGTTGATTTATTTTACCAAAGGATTATCGAGATGGTGCGATAGTGTTGATTTTGGTCGTTTCATCCTATGAAACCTGATGATTCTAATCAAGTTAAATGACACTAACTATCAAATTCTAACGGGTTTGATTGAATTTAAATGATCATAATGTTTGAGATTGTTTTGTGATGGTTATTTGTAAATAGTTATTTGTTTACAAAATGTACATTTGTATCATACCATAACTTGCTGTGGTCATTTGGAGTTTCAAGATGAAAAAGAGACTAATGATTGAACAACACCGTCCGTAATTAGTAAAATTCATGGATGAACCAAGAAAATGCAGTTGTGAATTAGCAAAAGTTACGGTTCTAATAGTAGTCACATACAACTAAAAACTGAGTTGTATTTTCAAATGATTATCATCAACTTTCAAGTTATATTTTCATTCTAGATGCAATTCGTTAAGATATATTGGTCGCTTGCTTTGATTTTGGGAAGATTAGATTGAAAAAGATTACATATATTAGATTGTATTATTATGGTTTATTCTCGCATGTAGTAAAGTGAAATTTTGTTAAAGAGTTTGGAATCCATAGGGGGTTTGAGTATTGTATTGCATAACCATTTATTTAATTTTTTTTAATTGAATTTGATGTCGTGATAATCATATATAGGTAAGGTTGGTAGAACTATTTTTTTTGCTCCTTGTCTATTTATGTTAATTTATGTTAACTATGATATTTAAAACAATATAAGTTAGGTTGGTTTTATTTAGAATGGTTAGGTCTTAGGACTTTTAACAAACTAACCTGAGTTCAAATCTCATGGTTAGAAATTTTTTGTTTTGTTTTTTCTTTTTTTACGCACTTCATTTGTCTTTTTCCAGTTATCTTTTTATTGTGTGATTTTACCGTTTCAATGTTAGTTCCTATTTACATCACAATGTCCTAGAAATAACACTATTTTCAATCTATAGCGAACTACCGCAACTTCACTTGTTTATTTAATGTACTTAACCAAGTCAATGTTACCGACGCAACACGTGTAACAAGATCTGCAAAAGCAACACATTGCACATGCTTAAATTGTAGTTGATAAATTAAGAATCAAGTTAAACCGTCTATTAAAAAGGCACGCGCATTATATCCAAGTTTTGGAAAAGATTTAATGACGTGATGGGAAAAGATTGCATTTAAGTACAACATACCACTCATAGACAAATGGTGTGTCTGAAAGGACCATTTGAAATTTGAAAGACATGCTCGGGCTTGTATTATTGATTTTTGTGGGAGCTAGGATAGTCATCTATTGGTACCAAAATTCTAGTATTGGTATGCTTTCGTATGAGGTGCTTTACGGAAGGAGATATAGAACCCCCGCATGTTGGGTGAAATCGAACATAAAAAATTGGAAAATATAAAATTTATCAAAGCTATAAAAAGAAGCTAGAAAGGGTTAAAGCCTATATGAAAGCTGGGAAACACAAACAAAAGTCTATGTAGACAAATGACGAAGACCAATAGAGCTCAATGTTGGTAATAAAGTGACGTTAGAGGTTGGCCATTGAAATGAATCATTCGATTCAAGAAGCGAATCAAACTAAAGTGACGTTAGAGGTTTGCCATTGAAATGAATCGAAAATCATTCGATTCAGGAAGCGAATCAAACTAGGTGTAAGGTTTATTGGGCCATTTAAACTAGTAGCCCGTGTGGGTGAAGTGACATATAGAGTAAAGTTACGTGATGAGTTAAGTGGAATCCACTCAACTTTTCATATATCAAATCTACGTAAGTGTTTAGCTCCCGAGGATGCTCATTCCATTTGAAGATGCAGAAATAGATGACATGCTAAATTATGTTGAAAAACTTGTGGCCATTATATACGGAAACAAAAAACTATTAATAAAAAAAGTAATTCCACTTATCAAGTACAATGAAAGCACAATAACGGCTCAGAATCCGCTGAAGTCCGAGGTAGAGATGAGACAACATTATCCATAGTAGTTTAACGAATAATAGGTTTTAAGGACTAAAACTTAATAAGATGGATAGAGTTGTAACACCCTGAACTTAAAGAATTTGGTTTTAAAGAAGTAAATGGGCTCTCAGGTATTTATTAGCGTATGAAGGGCTAAAGTTGGACAAAGATGAAAAGTTTACCCGTCTATAAAAGAAAATGAGCTACCGTCCTCCCATTTGTAACATCATTGAAATTTACAGGATTATTTAAATATCTTAATATGTGATTTACTTGATTGATGCAATTTAACTGCTTAGTTTAAGATTTAAACTAGGCTACGGTATGTGAATTAGTAAATAACATATCTACATTACTACATATATACTTGGCATTCAGAATATGAAATTGTGAACTTAACAGAAAACAATAGAGTGGTGCAAGATTTAACGCTACAATGAAAACTATAAAGTAAATTGGACATTGGTGGACTTAAATTTAAAGTGCATAATGAAATTAACATATTAAAAACCTTGCACAAGTCAAAATAATTTAAGTGAAATGACTAATACCGAAGACAATAATCATATTGACCCGCCTTTTCATCTTTAAAAACTAAATTATGAGAAAGCCTTGTAATTTAATAAACTAATATTTAATTAAAGATATGTGATATAAATTCACAATAAAAAACACTAAATATAAGTTGATCAAACCTACTAAATATGCATGCATATATGTCAACCACATATATATATATATATATATATATATATATATATATATATATATATGTTTTGAACCCGAGAACTTACTTGAACTACAAATAATGAACGAAAAAACTAAACCCGAACCGAACGTCAACCGAACCATACCCATGACCATATTGGCATGAGTTCAGTATGTCACCCACACCCCCACCATTTGCCCCCCCCCCCCCCCAGCCACCAACATCCACCCCATCAACCTCCAACAAAATTGTCCAAAGACAACCTTTTGTCTTGTATTATTTTAATAAACATCCCCCCTCCTTTAATCTCCTTAACCGCAAGTCATTAACCACCACCAATCAACTATAAATTAAGCATGATGCATGCTCATTTGCACCACCCCAAAACCAAATCCACCCCTTGTAACACCCACCTTTCTTTAACATAGTGATATTTTATTTTAAAGTTAGTTATAGATTTTTTTAAAGATAGCAGAAAACACTTCTATAGTAGAGTGTAAATTACACATAACTTTTATAAAATTCACCTTATTCTATATATACACACACACACATAGGTATATATAGGGTAGGGGGTGTTGAATGACTGTTAACCCTCTTTTATTGTGACAACCGTGTTAACTTTATGAAGTTCAATCAAAATCATTATTTTTTTTGTTGCAATAACATCATTACACATATATAACATTACTAGCTTTACTAAACCCGAGTATTACATGGGCTGAATAGTAAAATATTAAATAAAATAAAACTTTATTAATTATAAAATAATATTTTAAGATAAGATAAAAATAAAATTACACATCAGTAAGAACTATATTAAAATTACATATGATTAAGAAATATAAGTGATAAACAATGATATTAACTTTATTTTTTCAATAAATAAATTAAACATTTTTTTTCCAAAAAAAACGTTTTAAAAAATATCATTTTCAAAAATTTCCTTACTATAACTCCTAATTTTAATTATTTTTGTTTATGAAATTTTTACTTTTTAAAAACATTAATTTTAAGATATTTCATATTTAAAATTTGATGTTTTAGAAAAAAAAATTTATAAAAATTTGTTTCTTTGAAATGACATTAATAAAAAGATTTCTTGCTTAATTTATTAAAAATATTTTTAATCTAAAACAATTAAATAAAATTATTAATAATTAATGCAGTAATTAATAATAGAGATAAGCGGGAAAATTTTGATTAGGAGAAATGTGATGGTGACATGTGTCACCCTTAGTTATTCTTTTATTAAAGTAGAAAGATGTTCTTTTATGTATATGTTTAAATTTATAAGTGTAAAAAAGATATGACATGTGTAAGTTACATAGAACTAAAAAATATTTAAAGGTATAAGTGTAACTTACACATCTCATAAATTTTTTACATTTGTGAATTTACACATATACATAAAAGAACATAACACCGTATATGTATAATGATGCTATTCCAAAAAAAAATTTGATTTTTTCTTGAACTTGATGAAGTTAACATAGTTATTACAATAAAGGATGCTTGATCTTATTTCTTAATACATAACGGAAGGTTATCTTGAGAACCACTATTTTTCGTAAGAATTTTAGAAACCAATATAAGCCACACATTTAACATCATATATAGTGGGTGTGTGATGGAAATAACTCGTGATAGTGGGTGTGTGGCAGAGAAAAAAATTGAACTTACTAGGGTTCATGAGGTGTATTAATATGATAGGTGAAAAAGTTAACAAATATAAAAATAAAAATAATATTTATGTTATACAATTATGAGCCAACTTACAGAGTCCTCTTTCATACAAGGGGTAGTGTTATAATCTGATAGGGATGCACCATTACTATCATGCTCCACTTATCATGCCCATTACATATACCCTTACTAACTTGTTTTGCATGTGCATAAAAAAACAATGATTTAATATTAAAATTAATCAAAATAAAACATATCCAATCAAAATAAGATTTACTATTATGAAAAAAATACGGTTATACATATTTTTTTATATTAAAATGAACGATAAGTGATATTTTTTAATTATAATAAGTGTATATTTATAATTAATATTATTTATGTTCTTTCTATTTTTACAAATTTAAGTCCTTAAGATTTTTAAGTTTCAAATATTTTCCACGACACTTATTACACGAATAAAAACTACATCCATGCCTTTAGGTGTTAAACTTTTAACAAATCACAAGCTTGATATTGATATTATAATTCCTTTTTTTTTTTTTTGAACTCATATGCATTTATTATTTGAGATCTAACATTTATCTATGTTTTTCACATCTTTATAAACCTTGAAGTTTATATTTATCCTTAGCATGTTATAATACATGACCTCATAATGTAGTTTATATGAATCATAAACCTATGATTTGGAATGTTACATTTGATATAAAAGACATGGGTCTAGTGGATATGTTTCTTGAAGTAAGGATTTCGAACCCAAAATGGTCTTGTGCTAAATGAAACTTGCTATGTAGGTAAGATTCTTGAGAAGTTCAATTCGAAGAACAAAATATAGCTCAAACTTCAATTAATACAACTTATAATATGCGTAAAATAGATGTAAGAGTATTGTTTAGTTAGAGTCTTCAAGGGTCATTGATAGTGTAATGTATGTTATGACATGTGCCAGGCTTGAGTTAGCATATGCTATAAATAGACTAAGTAGATATACGATTAATCCAAGTGCTTAACATTGGAAAAGTATGATGAGGTTGCTAAGGTACTTGAGATATACAATAGATTATTGATTACACTATAAATGAGATCCACCTGTAATAGAATGATACATTGATATAAATGGATATCAGATATAAAAGATTCCAAAATAACAAGCAGGTATATCTTCACACTCGAAGCTGTTGGTAGGAAGTCTTAAAAGAAAATTGTTATGCTAGATCAATGGTATGTGAGTTTATCACCTTGCATACATAGGGAAAAGAAACGGAGTAGCTACGCTCATTTGGGGAAGCTATTCTAAGATGGCCGAACCCATTATTGTCTATTTATAAACACTATGACAGTTAATCAGTGATTAGCATGACTCATAACTTAATATACAAAGGAAATTCAAGGCACATTAGACAGGCACAATACCGTATGACAACTGTACTCAACTAGAGTTATTAAAATTGAGTATGTTAAGTTGAAGGATAAGATTGCACGTCCTTTGACAAAAAGCTTAAGTAAAGAGCTAGTTCACAAGTCTTCATGAGGAGTGGAACTATAGTCCGTAGATTAAGTTAACATAAAAGAAAACCTAACCTAAACATATAGGAGATGCAAAATCTAGTTTAAACAGGACAACCTAATTGTACAAACAAAAATCATTATAGGGGAGCATATTAAACTATAAAAGGAGATTGATACTAGCTAAATCATCCCCATAACAAGTCAATGTTATGGAGTGCATATAACTTTTGAATATTTGTGGAAAATCACCCATCCGAGAGAAAAGTGGGGTCTTTGAGAATAGAATTATATGGCATGCAAATCCTAGAGTTTTGCAAAACCAGTAGTCTTCTAAGACCAAGATGGAAACGACAATAAGGGGCTGACTAGACTAGGGAGATTATCGTGTGAAGTGTTATGGTGTCCGCACAAATAGTGGTTGGTTCAAGAACATCGTGTCAACTAATCTGTAAGAAACTAAGTAAGTTTTTTAAAAAGAGGGTTCAAATGTAATGCATACTTATCATGCAATACTCATCCATTTAAAATTTAATCTTTATTTATGTGGGGACTCTTAAGTTAAAAAATACGTATTCCCTAAGTTTGATATGATTAATCTGACAAATGTAATCATTATCTAGTAGCTTTGTGTTATACTACTTGAGAGTTTCCCCATGAACGACATGATGTCCAATACATAGCTAAATAAAAAATATACCGATGCTCAAAATTGTGTGTTTGAAAATGATAGAGCTATAAAAATAGGGATCGAAATGGGTGAAAACTTGTCCTACACATAAGGACATTGTATTTTAGACTTATGTTTTTAAAGTTAGTTTAGTTGCATCTGAACGTCTAGCTCAACAAGGTCTGAAGTGTTCTGAACTCTAGATCAAAAGTTGGTATAAAGACTTATGTACTATAGCTCAAAAGTGTTGTTTAGAAAATCTGGGTTGGAGGTGAATAAAACCCTTTGAACCGTAGTTAAGAGACTATCTAAAGATAGATCAAGTCTCTCTCAGAAGTTTAGTAGTTTGGATCAGAACCCAAGCTGACATCAAGCAGTCTCGATTTTTCTCTTCTGTGACGCACGTTGAAAGCAAGGGGTGACGACCTCAAGTGGTGTGGTAGCTAGGGTCCTTGAATTTTAAGTTGTAGAGTTAGGTATGTAATTATAAAACCTCAAGCCTCCTATTTAAAATCTCTTAAAACTTAGTAGTTAAGTTTCCCGTAACCTAAAATCCTAAACCAATTATAATTAGGGCTAGAAACTTTATATATAAGTTATATATTTAAATAGAGTAAATTATATTAATGGTCATGTGATTTGGTCATAATTTTAGATTTGGTTCTTAGAGTATAAAAATTGGGTCTCTAATATTCTACTTCTTTTCTACCCATGGTCCATAGGGTTGTTAGACAACAACTAGTACTACAAAACTTGTTAATATGACCGTTTTACCCACAAATCATCCGTATAATCTACTTTCTAAACTACATATAGTTGTATATATCAATTGAACATTTGTATTGTTGTTTTTTACATTTTTATTTTTTATTTTCACTTTATGCAAATTTGATTTAATAATCCTAACTATAATGTAGCGTTTGATGATAATCCATACTATTAACTTAGTTGGTGAAACTTTTAACTTTCACTTTTATTATCAGTAACACTCTTAGTAACATAATCATTAAATATTTACACTTAATTTCCACTTAATTTCCACTTAATTTCGCTCAATAATAACTATAAATAGAATGAAAAAACATACAAGATAAATCGGGTGGGAAATAAATGCAAAACGGTTGTGAATCTATGATAATTATGCTACTAGAGTTGCAAGTGACAATTAAAGTTAAAGTTGTGAGTGTCACTCATAAGTGAACATTTCTTGTTCATGCTCAACAACTCTTTCTAAAGCGGTAGTTTCAACATGAGAGGTAGCATTATGTGTTTCTTCTAAATTTGTAGATCTTTTTTTTTTTTTCGATTGATCCTCTAGTTAGAAATTCCTTTTCTAGAAAAATTCCTAATTAGCTTATATAAACTTTATTCTCACTAGGATTATAGAAATAGTATGTAACACTTAATATTTTTATTTCAAATAAAAACAGAAGAAAATAGGAAATTTTTCTTGCGTACCGTAAGACTAAGAGTAGGTTGTAAACAAACTGAAGGACCACAAACAAGGCCTTATTCATGTTTATTTATTTAGAAAATAAACTTGTTAATGAATTGTTCATGAATACTCACTGAAGCAGATTTATTGTTCATGTTTGTTCATTAAAGAAATAAAGTTGTTCCTAAACACAAAGGAACACAAACAAATATTTGTGAACATAAACAAACATTCATTAACATAAAAGAATACAAACAACCACATACTATTTTTAGAAGTTTTCCAAGCTTTATGCGAAAGTGAAATTATCATAAAAATAACTAATATAAAAATTAAGAAATTTGCCAAGCCTCAACGGAAACAAAAATTGAAATGGTCAAATGGAAGATGTTGAAGGAAGCATATAGTATAACTAGGGTTTTATTTTTTAAAAATTAAATCAATATAATGAATATATAAAATATAAAGATCTTTAAATGAATGAATACAAACAAAGATAAATAAACACAAAACCAAACGTTCACAAACATAAATGAATGAATGTGTCTGTTCATGTTTGTTCATTTAACCTAACTTATGAATTTTCTTGTTCGTGTTCATTCCTTAATTAAATGAACTTCCAGCCATATGGTTCTGGAACCATTAGCAAAACATTCATTTCGTTTACTACCCTAACAAAGATCTTATAGCCCGTAATTTGGTGGCTAAGGACAAGATCAAGTGCACGTGTGAAGCATGACCAGGATATTCTTACGGACTATAACATAGGTCCTTACGGTCTGTAAGATCAATAAGGTTCAAGAGAAGCACTCGGCATGTTACATGTTGTCACACCCTCAAAATCCACGTGCGGAGTTTTACCGCGAGGCGTGTGAACAAACCAGGATCACAGTCACTAGTTACTCAGAACGACACTATATGCCATATTTAAAAATAAACCAATCAAAGCTCAAGTTTTGAAACCATGCGGAAGCGTTTTGTAAATAAGACAAACCCAAAGTATGTAAATGTAAAATTTGACGAAACACGCGCCAACCCATTATTCAAATCTCATAAATAAAATTCAAATGTCATGACTTAAGATGAAGTCTTAGAATGCTTGCTGGACCCGTGTTGTGCTCCTAATGGCAAACTGAATTAACGACCTGAGAATAGCATACTAAAAATGTCAACACAATGGTTGGTGAGTTCAAGAGTTTGCATTTAACATAAACAATAATAATTTGCATCACATAAGAAGTGCATTGAAATAGATAGCTAGTCTATATTCATAAGTAATAACCATAGTGATTTCGCGATCGAAGCTGACTGTGTTGCGTTTGTTCCCTCCCGTCACGACTTACCAGGTCGTAACGATGTTTGTGTTTAGGACAATATTGCACCCGTTTGACCTCGAGTCGCACAGGTGGGGCTTGTCAAACCCAGTAGTACTACCCAAGATTTCCCGCTAGTTACCATTATTAACGATCCGAAAGTGTGAGGACTTTCAAGGTATTATACACCATGTTAAAACATACACAACTTATAATAATAATATAGCGTTTGTGAACAAGTATGCTACCTCCCCCATAAGAGAGTTTATAAAATAGTGGGGCATGAACTCACCTGATGCGTAAACCAACAATAAGTGCAAAGCTTGCAATGAGAGGAAAGACAACCCGTCAAAGGTTACCTAGAACATGTGAGTACATAAGTACGTGCAACCAGAGAAACATAACAACCCTAAGTGTTCAATAAACACATTGACCCAAGGCTTTGGAAAACAAGACTCCTCTAACCTAGTTGACCCGTTTGACCCGTTGGTGACATATTAATTGAAATCTCGTTTAATCAAATGTATCAACTTATCATCCATGATTATCAAACAAAGTATTCACGCATATCACATCATCAACCCAAGTTCAACCTAGATCATCATACAACTTATGCGAATCTCAAACAATATCACAACTAATAATTCATTCATGAAGTCTAATCATGCACAACATGCCATGTGAAGCCACTCACGACTTCACACCCTAAACCCTGCCAATCCTACTAAGTAGGGGCCTCAGATTCGCACGCGTGTATGACAATCATAATAACATAAATCAACACGATTCATTCCAACTAACAAACACAATAATGATCAATTCCAATCCCAAACATGATTTCCTAACCACTAGCCATAATTCGTCATCATGTATAATCACCAAGAACCTACAATCCTTAAATGATCAATCAAGCAACCATACAACCCAAGTAACACATTCCACCACATTAGACATCATCCATAAGCATTTTAACATGACCCTTACAACATAAACATGCTCACATCATCATATCCAATGATCTTCAAAATAAAGTTTCCCTTTTTAGAAGGTAACACCCAAATGCAATCTAACATCCAATTCCTTCATAGTTTCATCAATTTTATACCTAATCAAGTCCATAACATTCATCCTAACATGATAATCATCACTAATTCATCAAAATTCCCAATCATCATGCATAAAAGTTTCCACTTATAGTAAGGTATGAACAAACCCTAGATTTCATGACTTTTCTTGCACAATTCATATAACCAACATCCAAGCAATGTATCCAACATCCAAGCAATGTACCCAACATCATACAATCATCAAATCATGAATTCCAAGAACAAAAAGTTTCCTCTTAAGGCAATGTGTGAACAATGTGATCAAACCATGGAATTCTTGCATAATCAACATAATCTAACATTCATACAATCTAACCAACATCAAATTAACATCTAACAATCATCAATTTCACTTTTTCATCATCAATTTCGAATTAGGGTTCTTCAAGAACAAAAACCATGAAAAACTAATCAAAACTAACCTTTAGATGTGTAGAAATCAAGAATTGGACTTGCTAAAACCTTGCAACCACTTGGAACTAATCAAAATCAACTTGTTTTGATGTTCTTGATCAAAATCGAATGGTATGGGGTGTTTGGGGATGAGTTGCGGCCGAATGGGGGGTTTGGGGCTAGGGTTGGGTTTAATTTTGTTTAAATATGGTAACTTTTTATTTCAATCCAATTACAAAATAAACCCCATTGTTTATATTTTATAAAAACTAATCTTTTTAACACTTTTTAAAAGGTTTTAACTACAAAATATAAACATTACTAATCAACAATAATAATCATATACATTTACAACTAACAACAAAACATATGAGATCATAGTTACACGTTGTCACGTTATTAAGTAATATTCACAAACAATAACTTAAAATGCATGAATCACATAACCACAACTAATAATCAACATTATTCATTAGGTTATCATTTGTTTACCATAGATAATTGTTATTAAGTCACCAACGTTCAACGACAACTAGTGTGTGCTCACGACACGTGTATGCAAGACCTAACGGAACTAACGGAGTTTGGTAACGGAAAATTACCGGATGTCACATTATCCCCATGTTGAAAGAATTTTCGTTCCGAAAATTGCGTTACATGGTTGTGTTACATCACTGGTTTACTGCATTGGCATAACGAAATCGAGTGAGTTGTCACATCATCCCCATGTTGAAAGAAATTTCGTCCTGAAATTTAATCAGTACATTCCCCGGCTGTGACCGTCGTTTCGAACAGATGAGGATACTTGAGCTTCATCTGATCCTCGCGTTCCCACATGAATTCCGGTCCACGTTTTGAGTTCCAACGAACCTTGACTATAGGTATTTTGCTTTGCTTAAGAGTTTTGACCTCACGGTCCATTACTTCAACAGGCTCCTCAACAAAACGCAATTGCTCATCCACTTGTACTTCCTCGAGTGGTACAACCAAAGTCTCATCAGATAAGCACTTTTTCAGATTTGAGACGTGAAATACGTTGTGAACGCCATTTAATGACTCAGGCAGGTCTAACCGATACGCCACTGGACCTATTCTTTCAAGAATCTCAAATGGTCCAACGTATCTCGGGTTAAGCTTGCCTCTTTTGCCAAATCGAATGACGCCTTTCCATGGTGAGACCTTCAACAACACCTTGTCACCGACCTGAAACTCCAAAGGTTTCCGTCGCTTGTCTGCATAGCTCTTTTGTCTGTCTCGCGCTGCAGCCATACGGTTCCGTATCTGCACAATCTTTTCGGTAGTCTCGTGCACCAATTCAGGGCCAGTGAGCTGACTATCACCAACTTCAGCCCAACAAACTGGTGATCTACACTTTCGGCCATACAACGCCTCAAATGGTGCTGCCTGAATACTAGTATGGTAACTGTTATTGTACGAGAATTCAACCAAAGGTAGATGAACTTCCCAATTATTTCCAAAATCAATTACGCAAGCACGTAACATGTCCTCCAAAGTTTGAATAGTACGCTCGGTTTGTCCATCGGTCTGCGGATGATATGCAGTACTCATATCCAACCGCGTTCCCAGAGATTTCTGTAACGACTGCCAGAAATGAGACGTAAAACGAGCATCACGATCAGAGATAATCGAGATCGGCACTCCATGTCTTGAGACCACCTCCTTCAGGTAAATTCTGGTTAATTTGTCCATTTTGTCCGTCTCCTTGATCGCCAAGAAGTGAGCTGACTTAGTCAGTCGATCCACGATCACCCATATCATGTCACAACCATTAGAAGTTCTGGGTAATTTAGTAATAAAGTCCATAGAGATCTGTTCCCACTTCCATAAAGGAATCTCAGGTTGTTGCAGTAACCCAGATGGCTTTTGATATTCCACTTTAACTTTGGAACAGGTTAGACACTTGCTCACATACGTTGCTACGTCTGCCTTCATATTAGGCCACCAATAGTGCGCTTTCAGGTCATGATACATTTTGTCAGAACCAGGGTGTATGGAATATTTAGACTTATGTGCTTCACCCATGACTAAATCTCTCAAATCTCCATAAATGGGTACCCAAAGTCTATCCATGAAATACCGGATTCCATCGGATTTGACTTCCAACTGTTTGTCCATCCCACGTAAGGATTCTGAACCAATGTTTTCAATTTTCAAAGCTTCTGTCTGAGCTTCCTTGATTTGTTCAGGCAAATGAGTGCTAATCGTAAGCTGCAAAGCACGCACTCGCCGGGCTTAGCAGTCTCCTTCCTACTCAAAGCATCAGCGACTACATTCGCCTTTCCTGGGTGATATTTGATAGCACAATCGTAATCGTTTAACAGTTCCACCCAGCGTCGCTGCCTCATGTTTAGCTCTTTCTGCTCAAAGATATGCTGAAGACTCTTGTGATCGGTGTAAATGGTGCATTTGGTACCATACAAGTAATGTCTCCAGATCTTCAAGGCAAAAATCACTGCACCTAACTCCAAATCATGAGTAGTATAGTTCTTTTCATGCACCTTCAGTTGTCTCGAGGCATAGGCTATTACCTTGCCACGTGCATCAGGACACAACCAAGTCCTTGGATAGAAGCATCACAGTAAACCACAAAATCATCACTTCCTTCTGGTAATGCTAATATTGGCGCGCTACAGAGTTTCTGTTTCAACAACTGAAAAGCGGCTTCTTGCCTCTCACCCCATTTATACGTTGTTCCTTTATGGGTCAAGGCTGTGAGAGGTTGAGCGATTTTTGAAAATCCCTCGATGAAACGTCGATAGTACCCTGCCAGTCCAAGAAATTGCCTTATCTCACTAGGCGTCTTGGGTACCGACCAGTTCTTTATAGCCTCAATCTTTGTAGAATCCACATGTATTCCTTTCTCGTTAACAATGTGACCCAAGAATTGCACCTCACGAATCCAGAAATCACACTTAGAAAACTTGGCATACAACTGTTCCTTCCTAAGCAATTCCAAGATTAGACGTAGATGCTCCGCATGCTCCTCCTTGGTCTTTGAATAGATCAATATGTCATCAATAAACACGATAACAAACTGATCAAGGTAGGGTTTGCACACACGATTCATGAGATCCATGAATACCGCTGGTGCATTAGTCAACCCAAAGGGCATGACCAAGAATTCATAATGACCATAACGAGTACGAAATGCGGTTTTAGAGATGTCTTCCTCCCGAACTCTCAGTTGATGAAAACCGGACCTCAAATCAATTTTTGAGTAATAGCTTGATCCCTGAAGTTGATCAAATAAGTCATCAATACGAGGCAAAGGGTATCGGTTCTTGACTGTGACCTTGTTCAACTCTCTGTAGTCAATGCACATACGAAAGGTACCATCTTTCTTCTTAACAAAAAGTACAGGTGCTCCCCATGGTGATGAGCTCGGTCGAATAAATCCTTTATCCAATAGCTCCTGAAGTTGTGCAGATAGTTCCTGCAGTTCGTTTGGTGCTAACCGATAAGGTGCTCTCGCAATTGGAGCTGCTCCGGGAGTCAAATCAATCTGAAATTCAACCTGACGTTGAGGTGGTAGTCCAGGCAGATCCTCTGGAAACACCTCTGGAAAGTCGCGAACTACCGGGATATTCTCTATCTTCTTCTCTACTTGTTGTTTATTGGTCACAAGGGCTAATATGGCTAAGTGACCCTTGCGTAGCCACTTCTGCGCTTTCATAAAAGATATGATGCCTATCACTGCACCACTCTTCTCGCCCTTAACGGAGAGAATCTCTTCCTCTTTTAAAGGAATGCGAATAACCTTCTCATGGCATATGACTTCTGCCTGCTTCTCAGATAGCCAATCCATACCTACGACCACGTCAAAACTCCCAAGTGTAATAGGCATGAGATCGATATCAAAGGTATGACCAGCGAGTTCTATCTTACAACCCTTAAGGATATGCGTAACGGAGATTTGCTTACCATCAGCTAATTCTACGGTATACTTAGGGTCCAACGCAGAAGGCATATCACTTAGGAGACTACAGAATTTAGTAGAAATAAAACTCCTATCGGCTCCAGTATCAAACAGTATAGAAGCAAAACGACCATTAATAGGAAATTTACCAGTAACAGTAGTAGGATCGTTTAGAGCCTCACCTGATCCCATGACAAAGGCTCTCCCTTTTGCTCCACCATTGTTGCCACCATTATTGTCACCACTGCCCCCATTATTGTTATTACCACCATTTCCATTGCCATTACCATTTCTTTTTAATTGAGGGCAATTTCTCTTGTAATGCCCCTCTTTTCCACATTCAAAGCAACCCTTTGGCGTTTCATGGGGCCGCTGAGGCTGCTGGGGCTGCTGAGGCTGCTGGGCTTCTTCATCAACTCCCCACGACAATCCTTTGCCGCGTGTCCAACCTTCCCACAACGCTGGCATCGAAAGCTATCACACCTGCCAGTGTGGTGATAGTTGCATCGGTTGCATTTGGGGCTTTTCCCCGCATAACCACCGGGTCCTTGAGTTGGGGCAGACGATTGGTTGAAGTTACGGTTGTTATCAAACCTCCTTTGTTGCTGTTGTTGTTGAGGCTGTTGTTGCTGAGGTTGACTACCAGATGTCGATCCCTTGCTGGCATTACTTTCCCACTTGCGTTTATTGTCGGGCATGCTTGTCACAGCGCCCCGCTTAGGTAACTTCCCTTGCTCCACTGCCTGATCGGTGAGTTTATGAGCCAATCGAATGACCTGTTGAATAGTAGGAAGATTTGCAGCGGTCACCATACTTTGAATTTCCGGCACCAACCCACGTAAGTAGAGCTCAATTCGTCGGCTCGGCGGGTCAACCATGCCAGGACAGAGTGTAGCCAGCTCATGAGACCTAGTAGTGTAAGCTTCAATGTCAGATCCTTCCATCTTTAATTGCCAGAACTTGGCTTCTAGCTTCTGAACTTCATTACGAGGGCAGTATTCCTCTGTCATCATCGTTTTGAATTCATCCCATGGCAGCGCGTTTGCCATCGCCTGACCAAGCATCTGCACTTGCGCATTCCACCACGTGAGTGCTGCACCCTCAAGTGTCCCCGTGGCGAATTTCACCTGGTCCACCGCTGGACAGTTGCATTTGGCGAAGACTGATTCAGTCTTCTCGAACCACCTCACGAGCCCTACAGCTCCCTCAGATCCACTGTAGGTATGGGGCTTGCAATCCATAAATGCCTTGTAAGTACACCCAGGTGGTCCTGTATTCACATGACAGAGTATTTAAATCGACCCGAATGAATTTATCACTTAACGAATTATTTGCGTAATCGATGACTAAAGTCACCGTTTACCTCCAAACTGAGCAGGTTGAGTGTTCAATGCCGCCTGCACATGCTGATTAATCAGGGCAGCTAATTCAGCTGGGGTCATGTTCACGGTGCCGGCGCCACGTCCTCCGCCACGCCCACGGCCACGTCCACGTCCACTGCCTCGGCCGTCCATATTTCACTTTACATTTACAAACACAATAATGAGTAACATCCAACATATTAATCTCATTGAAGTATGGTAAATAATAAGAAATAATGTACTGCCACAACCACAACATTTATAACCAAAATAATAACTTATCATAAATAAATTGTAAGTAACTCACAAAATATCCAATCAATGTCAAAATTTCAAGTTTTCAGTTGTGTGGGAAACAACCCTTCCCACATAGGTTTTAAAAAAAAACGCTATGCAGTCTAGATCATATAATAGAAAAGAATCAATCAAACAAATCTGATCCATCACTATCTCCGCCGTCTGGGGCTTCTTCGGGCTCTTCCTCGGGGTCTTCATCAACATCTTCTCCTGGTGCAGGATGGTCCACAATCTGTAGTGCTGCAAACTGTGCCTCCAATCCGGTCAACCTATCCTCCACACCTACATTATGAAGCTCCTGCTCGTCCATACGCTCCACAAGCTGCATCACAGTACCAGTCAGGGTATGATGTCCAGTAATAGCCATCGAGAGTCGATCCTGGAGTGTCTCCACTAGTAGGCGTAGCTGGCGCACTTCATATGCTAAAGTGGAGTTCTCGTCAGTGAGTACTCTGATACGCCGACGCTCAGTGTCAAGAGTCGCAACTAAAGCTGCCACAGCCTGCTCGAGAGGAACGTCAAGTGAGGGAAGAGCAGGTGTCGTAGAGGCAGTAGCTGACCTGGTCCTGGGTCCAGTAGTAGCAGGGCCTGGGACCCCCTCCCTGTAAACCATACGGTTCACATAGGTAGCATAGTATCTCCAATCTCGAGGAGGATCAAGCTCGGGTGGCATAAATGGCTGGTCCAAATCTATCTCTCTAGAAGGGTAAGGATACCGCGGCCAATTGGGTTCTCGATAAGGTACAGGAGGAGAAGGAGGGGATTCAGAACGCGTAGGTCTTTTACCCAAAACCCGTGATGATGATGCCATGCTGTAGTGCACGTGACGCGTAAGCCAATGAGTATACAGTAAGAGAATTAAGCAAAGAGTGACTAACTAACTGTGTACGGTTATAGACTAGTGTGTATGCAACCTAGTTCCCTATAACCAATGGCTCTGATACCAATCTGTCACACCCTCAAAATCCACGTGCGGAGTTTTACCGCGAGGCGTGTGAACAAACCAGGATCACAGTCACTAGTTACTCAGAACGACACTATATGCCATATTTAAAAATAAACCAATCAAAGCTCCAGTTTTGAAACCATGCGGAAGCGTTTTGTAAATAAGACAAACCCAAAGTATGTAAATGTAAAATTTGGCAAAACACGCGCCAACCCATTATTCAAATCTCATAAATAAAATTCAAATGTCATGACTTAAGATGAAGTCTTAGAATGCATGCTGGACCCGTGTTGTGCTCCTAATGGCAAACTGAATTAACGACCTGAGAATAGCATACTAAATATGTCAACACAATGGTTGGTGAGTTCAAGAGTTTGCATTTAACATAAACAATAATAATTTGCATCACATAAGAAGTGCATTGAAATAAATAGCTAGTCTATATTCATAAGTAATAACCATAGTGATTTCGCGATCGAAGCTGACTGTGTTGCGTTTGTTGCCTCCCGTCACGACTTACCAGGTCGTAACGATGTTTGTGTTTAGGACAGTATTGCACCCGTTTGACCTCGAGTCGCACAGGTGGGGCTTGTCAAACCCAGTAGTACTACCCAAGATTTCCCGCTAGTTACCATTATTAACGATCCGAAAGTGTGAGGACTTTCAAGGTATTATACACCATGTTAAAACATACACAACTTATAATAATAATATAGCTTTTGTGAACAAGTATGCTACCTCCCCCATAAGAGAGTTTATAAAATAGTGAGGCATGAACTCACATGATGCGTAAACCAACAATAAGTGCAAAGCTTGCAATGAGAGGAAAGACAACCCGTCAAAGGTTACCTAGAACATGTGAGTACATAAGTACGTGCAACCAGAGAAACATAACAACCCTAAGTGTTCAATAAACACATTGACCCAAGGCTTTGGAAAACAAGACTCCTCTAACCTAGTTGACCCGTTTGACCCGTTGGTGACATATTAATTGAAATCTCGTTTAATCAAATGTATCAACTTATCATCCATGATTATCAAACAAAGTATTCACGCATATCACATCATCAACCCAAGTTCAACCTAGATCATCATACAACTTATGCGAATCTCAAACAATCAACATGCTCAACACAATCATAAATATATCACAACTAATAATTCATTCATGAAGTCTAATCATGCACAACATGCCATGTGAAGCCACTCACGACTTCACACCCTAAACCCTGCCAATCCTACTAAGTAGGGGCCTCAGATTCGCACGCGTGTATGACAATCATAATAACATAAATCAACAAGATTCATTCCAACTAACAAACACAATAATGATCAATTCCAATCCCAAACATGATTTCCTAACCACTAGCCATAATTCGTCATCATGTATAATCACCAAGAACCTACAATCCTTAAATGATCAATCAAGCAACCATACAACCCAAGTAACACATTCCACCACATTAGACATCATCCATAAGCATTTTAACATGACCCTTACAACATAAACATGCTCACATCATCATATCCAATGATCTTCAAAAATAAAGTTTCCCTTTTAGAAGGTAACACCCAAAAGCAATCTAACATCCAATTCCTTCATAGTTTCATCAATTTTATACCTAATCAAGTCCATAACATTCATCCTAACATGATAATCATCACTAATTCATCAAAATTCCCAATCATCATGCATAAAAGTTTCCACTTATAGTAAGGTATGAACAAACCCTAGATTTCATGACTTTTCTTGCACAATTCATATAAACCAACATCCAAGCAATGTATCCAACATCCAAGCAATGTATCCAACATCATACAATCATCAAATCATGAATTCCAAGAACAAAAAGTTTCCTTTTAAGGCAATGTGTGAACAATGTGATCAAACCATGGAATTCTTGCATAATCAACATAATCTAACATTCATACAATCTAACCAACATCAAATTAACATCTAACAATCATCAATTTCACTTTTTCATCATCAATTTCGAATTAGGGTTCTTCAAGAACAAAAACCATGAAAAACTAATCAAAACTAACCTTTAGATGTGTAGAAATCAAGAATTGGACTTGCTAAAACCTTGCAACCACTTGGAACTAATCAAAATCAACTTGTTTTGATGTTCTTGATCAAAATCGAATGGTATGGGGTGTTTGGGGATGAGTTGCGGCCGAATGGGGGTTTTGGGGCTAGGGTTGGGTTTAATTTTGTTTAAATATGGTAACTTTTTATTTCAATCCAATTACAAAATAAACCCCATTGTTTATATTTTATAAAAACTAATCTTTTAACACTTTTTAAAAGGTTTTAACTACAAAATATAAACATTACTAATCAACAATAATAATCATATACATTTACAACTAACAACAAAACATATGAGATCATAGTTACACGTTGTCACGTTATTAAGTAATATTCACAAACAATAACTTAAAATGCATGAATCACATAACCACAACTAATAATCAACATTATTCATTAGGTTATCATTTGTTTACCATAGATAATTGTTATTAAGTCACCAACGTTCAACGACAACTAGTGTGTGCTCACGACACGTGTATGCAAGACCTAACGGAACTAACGGAGTTTGGTAACGGAAAATTACCGGATGTCACACATGTGCTAGTGACTCACCAAATTATGGCTTACAGACCATTATATCCTCAGTCTTACTGTCCATAAGATTGGTTGAACAACCTATAAATAGAAAGGTCAATCCTCGTTATTTGCACGCAATCTCACTTCCATAAACTCATTTTTGAAGTCTATTTGAGGTATTTTTTTAGCCACGGTTAGTCTTGAAGATCTAAGAAATGTCAAGTAAGGTTTCATCTAGTTTAAGCGCATTCAAATAATCGTTCTAGCCTTCGTTACTGGTAATAATAACCTAGACTTGTTATATTATATATGTATGTTGGATATGGTGGATATATGCTATACAAGAATATTCCATATTTAAGGTGAGTTAATAGTCGAGAGACATACATTTTTATATTTGTAAATCAGGGTACGTAGCCCTAACAATAAAGAACATAAAATCAGGGTATGTAAAATTATTTAAATGTGCGTGTAAGGAAATGAGCTCATGCATAAGTTGGATAAAGCTTGGGAAAATGTTTTGAATGTTATATTAGCTAACTCTTATTTTTCGACTTATGTATGATTTGTTTATATGATGTATCTTTGGTGAAACATAGAGGAAGAGGTAAGTTGGTTTAAGCTTGGCAAGGTTGGTATAAAGAAAATATTTTGAATTGTATAAATTATGTTCTTATTGTAATGACATTAAAATTTAATAGAAATTTAGTTATTTTGTTTATGTTGTCATGTATTATGAATTACTCATGAGTTAGGTCCTATCCTTGGTGGGGTGTGACATAGTATGTCCTTAGGTTCGCCTAAGATATATCATTTAAATAAATCATATGTAAGTTGAAAGTGAGTTATTTTGTTGGAAGTCTCACATTTCACATGCGCCTCATTATTAAGACTCTTAGGTATGATAAGTTTGGATCCTTTTCACACCATATCTCTTACGACTTCATATCCACATTTTTTGTTAGAACCATTTTGACTACTCAAGCAAATTTCTCCTAGAAGTAGCGAGGCATCTAAATACAACTCATCATCGATCAATTTGTGTCTAACTCCCTTATGGTATTCCAGGTGAAGATAGATGTAAAGCAATCCTACAATTCATTAAATGTATATAAAATTTATAAATAAGATATTCATCATCTCCATCTAATGGAATGGTTTTGATTGTTTTACCAAGATAATTACATACTTTACTTTATTTTATATTTTATTCTAGAAGGAATACATCATTGGTTACATGTTTATCTTGTAGTAACTAAACATATATGTATCCAATGTAATCATAAGTAAATGTAAGAAAGTAACTTTCACCATTTTTTGGTTTTGTTCTAAAAGGACTAAGCACATCAACATGTTTGAGATCTAATACATCTAAAGCTCTTCCATGATTGTTAAATGATGATTTCATCATCTTGTCACTAAAACAAAACTCAAATGCATAAAAAATGTTCTTTCTTTTAGATTATAATTATGACACCCTACATATTTCAAACATTGGTCGTGGACAGTAGAAATTCCTCGTTCATAAGTAATGTCTGGTCTCTAATATCACCAACGCTTTTTGTGCGTATTGGCTATGGATGAGATGAGAACTCCACAGTTAAGCGTGCTCATGTGGCAGCAATCCAGGGATGGGTGACCTCACTAGGAAGTTTTCACCCGGGCAACCAAAAGCAAATCCTTGAGCTCCTCGTGGGCAAAGCGAATAATATTTGTGGAACAAGAGACCGGATGTTACAGATTGGTATCAGAGTCATTCCTGTTCTGTTCGGGATGGTGGGACAAACCTTACCAGTGATGGTGAGTGTGTTCTCGGGCTCATCAAGGACGATGAGTCCAAAGGGGGGGGGGTGATTGTGACACCCTACATATTTGCCACATCGGCCGTGAAGAGAAAAGATTACTCGTTCATAAGTAATGTTTGGTCTCTAATATCACTAACGTGTTTTGGGCGTATTGGCTGTGGATGAGAGGAGAACTCCACAGTTAAGCGTGCTCATGTGGCAGTAATCTAGGGATGGGTGACCTCCCTGGGAAGTTTTCACCCGGGCTACCAAAAGCAAATCCGTGAGCTCCTTGTGGGCAAAACGGATAATATTGGTGGTACGATAGGCCTGGTGTTACACTAATATTCCATAATTTTGAGTTGTGATATATGTTTTTTTTGTTTATGTGACCAAGTCAACAATGTTGAAGATATTTTTTATAGGAGTTTGTAATTGATCATTTGATGTTTAATGCATATATAGAACTAATATTGTATGAACAAGTTACATAGATTTCATAAATTCCTATATGGGGCCTAACTTCAAATAAAAAATATTATTCACGTAAGTCAAAAGATTATTATCAATAAACTAACATAAAAACCTTATTTATATAAATGACTAATTAAAATAATATTTATAGTCAAACTAGAATCATAATAAGCATTCTTTATTGTTAAATATTTGTCATTTGGAAGTAATATGGAATATTGGCCAATTGTTTTGACTACAACATGTGGTCCATTGACAACATGAAGATCTAAATCATTTGTTCTCACCTCTTAACTTTTGTTGAAGTTATCATGAATCACTTCAAATATGAGTAACACACTAAGTGTACATCTGAAATGCTACTAGATAAAGTATGTAGTTCTATCATATATATACTTCTAAAATGCTTCCATATCCGACATCACCCTTTTTCAGCTCAACAAACTATTCAGAACAACTTCTCTTCTAGTACCCTTCTTTTCTATATTGGAAATAGTTGGGATCCTTTAACGGTTTCTAAAGAGCCTTTACAACTTGCATTGGAGCAATTCCTTTGCCTGTGGTAATTATCATTCCCTTGCCCTTTATCGTGATGTTCTAACTCATTCCCTTTGTAGATCATTAGCACTTGATAGCTTTTTATTAGAATGTTCTTCAAGAAAATACACCGTCAATTCTAATATAGATTTTTATAAAACATTCATATTGTAATTTATGATTCATGGAACATATAACTTAGGCAAAGAGTTTAAGATAATACCCATAATAAGTTGGTGGTCGAAAAAACGCCAATGGTGCGCGAAGCGCATGCGGAACGGGCACGGAGAAAAGGAAGTTTGGAGGAGAGCTCATTCCCTTCGCTTCTAAGGAAACCAAAGTTTCCTAAGTTGATCAACATATCTCTTTTTTTCAACACATTTGAGCTTACCTAAGATCATTCTTTCATAGAAAATTTAATGAGTGCTTTCACAGTTTCAAAGTTCTAATGTCAAGCTTGTTGTTGAAACAATTTCTTCAACTATTTATCATATCATAGGCTCGATGGAATTTTGAATCTTTTCATAACTATAAAATCATATTTTCCATCATGAGACATGACACATCAAATGAGTCATCCACATGCTTCATCCAAGCACCATTGATAATCTTAGAAGCATAAGCTAAAAAAGCCTTAGGAATGGGATATCGAGGAACATACAACTTCTTGACTTCTTGTAATGTGTAGGATCTATTCTTAGATTATAAAAATGATCCAAGAAATTTGTGCCAATGAGATTCCATTTGTCCAATATGGACCTAGGATAGTGGTTGTGTTGTGTCGACAAAACAAAATATCAAAGTTTAAAGTTTAGTACTATTAACATTTAAAATCCTATAATAATAATTACCTTTTTCTCTTAATAATTAAAGCATTAACTATTAAAATGCTAAGATCCATTTTTTTCTTTTCCTTTATGAATGGTTAAACTCAATCCATAAGGTAAATTATCTAGGTAGGCAAAGCTTACCAGCTGCATCACCTATAAAACTCTTAGATCATTATGGGATTGTTTGGACAATGTGTGTGTATTTGACACTTTTAATCTCGTCTATGATAACTTTTCTTCATGATTAATGGGTGCATTTCTCAAAAACTTAAGTTACAAGTCATCCTACACTAAATCGTGGGGCTACCGACCGAAGACTCAGGGGAATCATGATACTCCACCTGATACATGTCCATCTAAATATGGGCCTAGGCTTGTCCATAAGGATATTCATGCATGGTTCAAGTGTCATAACAAAGAATGGCATAGACTTACCAACTAAAGGTTTAATAATGTCTATGAGAAAACAATTTTATGTAACAAAATCACAAGCAATGATAGTCGTTACATTTGTTTGTGTAACCCCTATTGCACCTTGACATTGTAGTTTATAAATCCCATACTTTCTACGATGAATTACTATAATATTCTATACTGATACGTTGGTACTACTTGTGTTAACCAATTTTAGGTATTAATAAACTCTTTTTTATTATTGAGCGTGTCATTGAGTTTAGATAAAATTTAAATTCACAAGTTTTATTCATTTCCAAAACTTATTGGGTTTCATAATAATATTAATTTTAACATTCTTTTACAAGCCTATTTTAAATCTTTGCAATTTGATTGTGTATTGAATTTCACAAAATCTCTATTTTACCAAACTCGATTAACTTCATATTATAATTATAAAAGTATTTTGCTTTCAAATATCTTATAGCTATCAACCACAGAAAATCAAATAAATAAATAAATGACCAAAACCTAGGGTTTGATATTTTGTGAGCCTCTAAAACACTAAAAGGTCCAAAGGATATTAAAAGACTCAAAACTTAATTTTTGAACTCCCACTTGCTTCGACGTCTAGATTCCAATACAAGGCTCCATCTCGTTGGTCTGGCTTCTCAATTTGTCTTATCTTGTCTTTGATTTATTAAAACTTTGGTGAAATATTTAAATTAATCTAGTACTTTTATAACAAAATTTAAAATCCAAATAAGATACAACAACAACCATAAAAAGTACAACCATATACAAACCAACATATCAAATCACATAGGTCTAGGATGGCTTTTCATTAACATAATTGAAATTCTTTTATCAACTACTGCCATACTCATGTAAGTATTATGGTAATCATAATAATTATCTTTATGTTGTTGATTACATTAATTATGTTGAAATTGTATGTCTATTTTAAAGAAATATTAAGTAGCAAAAGACAAAACATACAACAATGCATGATCTAATCATGGATTCCCCTCCATGATCCAATTGAAAGAAACAAGAACTGGTTAAGAAACCATAGGATGTTTTCATAACAACTAACCTTTAGGAATCATCAATACTCAATTGATAAGAATAATGAAATCATCTTAGACTCTCAAATAGTAATCACATCCAAACAATATGGCTCAAGTAGGTGCTAGACAATTCAACACATAATGCCAAGAACATAACTTTAACGAACTTGACATGTAAGGCTTTGGTTCCCAGAAACCTTACAGTTTAATTTTTGACATCATAAGCACATAATTCTTTAAGTTTAAACATTGCATTAACATAGCAACAAAAGCTTAAAATATCATTACATATAATCAAAGTCTAATATCTATAACATCCTATCATAAAATAACTATCAACTATAAACTATTAGAATGTCATTCTTGAACATAGCCTGGTAACTTCATATCGGTGCCAAGATATCATACTTTATGCCATCATCAAATTACCTGTCAAGGTAATATGCATACAAAAGTTAGCATTATTGAGTAAGTTCTAGTTTTAAACCATAAAGAACTCCTTTGAATATAAGTTATTTCGAAATCATTCATTTTTATTCATTAAAACATTATTGATAAGCATCGATAACATCTTTCATACATCTACACATTTGCACCATCATACTTTCATAAGTTCATAATTTCATACTTTCATTTACTTTATCTTTTAGCTAGTAAAAGTACTAAGCTCCTATCATTTTGAGCATATACAAGGTATAACTCCTATGAGAGTAACAATGCACAAGACAAGGATTCTCTAAGTGAGTGCACATACCACACTCCCAACAGGGGTGAACAAGCACCGGGAAGGGCCCTTATCGTTAGAGTGTGAATGATACAACTACTATGCATTGAGTGCATAAAAGGTGAAACTCCTATCATATGAGTGTATACAAGATGCAACTCCTGGTGAGTAGTGCACAAGGCAAGGCTCCTATCAGGGTGAGAATACAATGAATGCAAATTCTCATCAGTGCTTGCAAGACTTCCTGCTCATCAAGCCTATTTACTTTCTTTAATTATTGTTATCTTTCACTTTTTCTTTCTTTATTTACAACATCATTATAACGGTAACTAATAATTACTACTTCATCATAACCATGGTTAGATATTTTACTATTACACATAGCAAATCATTATCAACTTTTCATAGATAATACGTATCTAATATTTTTTGTAGTAAGTGTAGTTCATCAGCATTATATAACTTACATTTTATTACCATCTAGCATCATCCTTAATCACAGGTTAATTCACACAAACCATTTTAATACGGGAACAATAAGAACAATTGCGGGTAATAGGGACGAACTAATACGGGTGACCAAAGAAATGCGAATAGAGTCGGCCAATGCAGGTAACAGTATTAACTTATGCGGATGATCTATATGTTCATCCGCATTTGTTACTTGGGTAGAATGAACCTTCAGTGTGAAGATACAAATGCAGACAAGAGTCTACATATGCGGCTGATTGATAGACTAATGCAAATAGACTATGTGTTTATCCGCATTAATTACACTTGGAAACTTTCAGGGAAATGAGCCAACTATGACAAATACGGGTAACAGTTCCAACTAATGAGAGTGAACTATTTGTTCACTCGCATTCGTTATACTCGGGAAAGTCTGAGGAAATACGACTACCAACACTAATGCGGGCAACGATAACATGTCCGCATTTGAGGAAAAAATTAGAACAACAGTAACTCAAATCATTCGCATAAACAAATGCAGATTAACTACGCACATTCACATTTGTACACTTAGTAAACAAGGTACTAATGCGGATGACTATTCAGTGAATGCAGGTGGATGATGCACCCGCATTAACTCTTACACTTAATCATATTTCATGCATACTACCTCGCTCGTCAAACCCACTATTCATTGTATCAACTTTATTAAAGTTCATACAAATGATATCTTTCTTACTATAAATTGTTTAACCTTTAACAAATGATACATGGTATGCATACTAGCCCCGAAATACATAAAAGCATGTAAAGTTGGGATCTAGAACTCACCTTACACAAAGAACATGATGAAAACCTAAACCTAGAAAAAATCACCCAAGATCTACATTAACACACATAAGGTGTCAACTGTAACAATCAAAATGATGTTAAAACACCTAAATGGCGTAGATCTAGCTTAAATCTAGCATTTCATATGAGAAAGTCTATATCTTTGCTTCAAACCCTCGACTTTCTTTCTCTATAATGCAACTTTCTCTAATGGCATATTATAACCCCATGTGAAAAAACCCTAATGCCTTTCTTTGGGATTTAGTTAACATATTAAGAAAAATCAGATCCTAGAGATATCATAAACATATAATTTTAGATAACTTGATATATCGGTATATAGTAATTGTAATTACCTTAATGGATTAAATCATTTATTTTTAACTAGATAAATTGTTTTATATATATACATATATATATATGTGTGTGTGTGTATGTATGCATACATATATTGTATATACATATTATTATATAATTATTATTATTATTAACTTTAGGGTAAAATGCTTATTTTGTTTATTTTTAACGCCAACAACTAACAGACATTTGACACAAGAAGATAAGTGTTATGTTTTTTTTTAATATTTGGTCTAAGCCTGTATTTTTTCATTCCTAAAAATGAAAGGTAATAGTTGAGTAAAGCTTAGAGACTATCAGTGTAATTTACTTTCCCTTTTGTTTAAATTTTTTACTAGCCCTTTTATATAATTGAGTCATTTATTATCACTTTATTTGAAAGTCATTTTATTTTAATATATTATTGTTAACTAAAATAAATTAATTAATTATGTTAGATTATTTTTAAAATAACTTTTTTAATATGCCAAAAGCTTTCTCTTTAAATAAACATGTGTTCTATATAATTTTGTTTTATTAGATTTAGTATAATTACTTTATATCCATTTTTAAATTTTGAGTTTCTCTAAGACATAATTATGATACTTTTTATCCTTGGAAAGTGAAAATCTTAAAAGATGTCTTTTTAGGAACTTTTAAACAGAAAGTATTGTAGAAACACACTGTAGTCAAGTCTTTATTTAGTCTAACTAAAGAACAAAAGACTCAAAGACTCAGAGGAAGAAACAAAGATTTTGACTAAAGAGATAAAAAGTCTTGAAGAAGATAGACACAAATTTGACTGAAGAAACGAATGTTCTAATGAAAAAGATCAGAATTCTAACTTCACCAAGGAGTGTGTTACGTCAAAATACATTCTGATGTCAATTCTTCGATTGCTCATCTTTTGGAAGAAATACCTAGAATATCAGCTGACCAATTGCTCATACAAGTAGACTTCAATGGGAATCAAAAGACACTTTTTACGAACTCGACTCATAACAGCTTGAGTGCTGTCAGCACAATAAGATAACTTGCGATTGAGATAGTAGAGGATAAGGAATCAACTTGACCTACCAAGTCCAATTGGGAGATCCCTTACATTGTTCATCCATAAATATCAATACCATGCGAATGTGACTAGTGCACAAAACTAACTCTTTGAGCGTAAGTGATTAAACGTAAATACCTTACTTTCATAAGAGCATCAATAAACCCGTATACCCAAAAGGCTGAGTAACTTTGTTGCTCTAACAATAGAATTCTTTTATGTAGCAATCCAATAGTTAGCATAGATTCATTCATTTTTAGCTTACATACTTAGATGAATAAGAACAAAGAAAAGTTTGTAAACTAGGCACATTCGTGTTGAGCTTTGATTCTTATTCTGTATAATTTAATAGTTGAAGTCATTAATTGCCACACTTACACCATATTTGAGACCAACATTTTTGTGTTTTTGGCAACTATCAATATCCCTGGTCATGCCTCATTAAGCACGCCCCTATGGCAAGCCTGAAACATGCCCTCGTGCTTAAATTAGCACACCCACGTGATTGGACATCTGACAGGACAAAAAGTATTATCCCCCAAAGCAGTCACGCGGCCGTGCCCCATGAGTCACGGGGTCGTGCCCCACCCTAATCACGGGGTCGCGCCCCATCAAGCACGGGGACGTGCCCGACAACCTCTACACATATGAGCCGACCAACTTTGTAAGCATTAGGCACGGCGCCGTGCTTAAACACTGTAGAAAGTCTATAAATAGGAGTTTATTTGCAACTTTGGGGGGGCTTTTGGTGGAGGGTTACCCTGCTGAATTCTCTCGGGAATCAAGTCTTGAAGACCTTTGGGAGGCTCAGGAGGTGCATACAACACTTGAAAGAAGCTTGGGATTGTCTAAACATCATCCATTGTGAATCACCGGTCTTCATAACAAATTCATGGCTAATGAACTAGAAATGGTTATTATAAATCATATAACTTTAGCATTGTGATCATTTGCGAGTTTCATTTTATTAGTCTGAGAAATCTACAACAATTCTTATGGTTTTCTAAAATTAATGATATGTTGAAACATTAACATAACTACTTAAACATATATCTTTAATCACACCATGATATTCATCACAGTTACATAAGTGTAATCTAATCAGGATGATAGCCTTAATTCTCTATTTTAAAACTCAAAAGTCTCAATTCTACTTTTACTTTTACATCAATGCAACTTATCATTTTCCTAAAACAAAACTAAATCTAATAGTCAATTATAAAGATTGTTGAGTAGGCTCGGTGTGTTCATGAATTGATACTCGGTTCTTACCAACACTATATTACCACACGACAGGTACACTTGCATTTTGTGTGTGTCTTTAGTTAAAGTAAAAACCATTTAAAAATGAACCTGTGTGAAAGGACATTTATCAAAATATATACACCTTTCACACGCATTCAACTTCTTATTTGGTTTGTTTAGGGGATTTTGAGAAAAATGAATGGTGATAATGACATTGGGTGGTAGTTGGTGTTGGAGGTTTTGGGTGGCGGTCACGACGATTGGTTTTGGGTCGCTGACAAAGAAAGGGTGGTATTTTAGGTTGATGGAGCAAGAGTGCCAAGTGAGAAACTATTAAAAACATTTTTTTAATATATATAATAATAATATCCAAAAGTCATACGTATAACTTGCATTTACATAAGGAAGGGGATGGTATCTAGTGGCAAGAGGGGTGTCACACGGTTATGTGTCCTAACCTTGCCTAAAACCAAAATTCGTTTAGAAAAATTCTAGACATTGCTTTAAAAAGAAAAATGAGGAGTCACACAATCAAAATGTTATGTGTTCTAATCTTGCCCAAAAAAAAATTGGTTTAGAAGATTTTCTAGTCATTGCTTTTAAAAAAATTGAGGAGTCAAACAATCAAAAGCTTATATGTTCTAACCTTGCCCAAAACAAATTTCGTTTAGAAAAAATTTAGACATTGCTTTTAAAAGAAAAATACATATAACAAAATTCCTTTTAGAAAAATTCTAGACATACCAAACAAAAATGTTTGATCGTGTTCGTTCATCATAATATTAAACTTGCTCACGTATACCAATTCCCCAACACTAATGAACATATACTGTATAAAGTTAAAGACTTGACATAATGATTATATATGTCATTATAGATGATTATATACGTCATTATAGACGAACATATTATCGAACATTTACGAACACAAACAATTATAAAATATATAAATCTTAGGCTGATTAAAATTAAAAATTACAAAATACATAAATATTAAGTAGATTAATTAAAATTAAAAGCTACAAATTTATAAATGATAATAAACGAACGTGACAAACATAAAAAAACAGACACCAACAAAAGTAAACAAACAACTCATCGAACCTTCACGAACACAAATGAACGAACGCAAACTCTATTCATTCATTCGTTTGACTAAACCAAAGAAATTCGCTGCTCTTTCATTTATTTAATAAACAAACTTTCAATCAATAATTTTACAAACTGGTTTATCAATGAGGCTGTTCTTCTTGCCCAAACAAACTAAAAGCATTCATACTGGATTTCTCATCTTTATTCATATAATTATATTAAAAATTATTATTTTTTTTTTATTTTTTAATTAAATAATACTTTTTATAGCCTTATCATTACTTTTTTCTCTCTCCTCTACTCACAACTATTTTAAAAAATATTAAAAAATTTATACAGTGATTATTTAAATATAACAATAAACAATAACATTTTCTCTTTGCTTTACTCACAATCACTTAAAAACACCCCATATAATATCAAATACACTCACATATTTTTAAGAATTCATTTTTTTAACTCTGTAACAACTAAACACAAACTAACAACTAAATACAAACCCCACAAAACCCCCTAACCAAACGCCCCTTACCCTTTTTTTCATATATTTTCCCTTTGTCTTTTCGAAAAGCTTTGCGTCCCTAAAATGGAGCATCAAGCAGCTCTTTGTCGTTCGTTTTCCGATGGTAAATGCTCAGATTATAGCCCATTAGCATATTCTTTCTGCTGATTCCCAACTGTTTGTTTGTGCCTTTTGTTTCATCAATCACGACAATGAAAAACTAACGTTTGCTTTTAATTTCATTGTTTATGTGATTCTTAGTATTTGTGATCATCGGTTTCTCCTACCCTTTTGTAATTTAGTGTGTGATTTTTTTAATAGCTTCAGTATCAAGAAACTATGATTGAATATACCGAATCTCTAAGCTGGTGTTGCAATTTTGGTATGACAACAGAGTGATGTCATTGTGAGCTCATGATTATAGGATAATTGATTGATGTACTGTTAGTTTTCATGATCAGTGTAATACATCTTTTCCATGGACCTGATTTTAGTGAATATCATCAGGGAAAATCTCTAGTTCTTTTAAAATATGTTGGAAACAATAAAAAATAATCCTGATTACAGTATATGTGAAATACATTTTACAGAAAACAAACTGAAATGTACAGTATAATTGGCGGAGGCCCGAGTTTGACATAGTTCTCTTGAATTAAATTTCATGTCTTTAAGCGTGTGTTTCCTCGGGTGGGGCGCTCTCTCACCTATCAGACTAGTGTTTTGAGTTGAGTTCTCCTATTTGGTCGGAAATGGAAAGCTATTGATATACGTCTATATTTCAGTTTGGTTCCTTAGGACATCATGGTGTTGTGTGCAGCGTGTTATATTAATGCATACAAGGGCTAATATGATACTATGCATCCTACTAATATGGACATAGTCCTACTGATTGGTTATAGTTCTTGTATGTGTTCCTACTAATGCAGCATTGGTATTCCTATTAATGGCATATGGGCTACGATAGCGTTCCTACTGATTGGTATTCCTTAATCCTTGAGGACAAAGATCTTGTTAAGGGAATGTATTGATATGTGTCTATTTTTACTTATTAAATCAGTTAGAGTTATTTAGATTGGAAGTGAATAAGTTGGTTAGTAGTTAATGTTTAGCTATATATAGAAGAGCTATGTACCCAATATGAGCAGGTTTTAAAAAGCGTTAGACACTCCGAGACGTTTAAGTCTGAAAAGCCGAGGCGCTATGTGTGAGGAATGAGGCGAGAGCCTCACGTATGCAAGGCGTTGTTCTATGCACAACAAAATAAGCCATATATACAACCAAAAGTTGCATTTGTTTAAACCTTTTTACATATTGGCTTTTTTTATCATGTAAATCATTCATAATCTTATCATCCCTTTGGTTATATCTACGTATCATCCTTTTACAGACCCCACTCTTGACCAATGTTGACCAAATTTGACCTAAATGTGCATGAGGCGCCGCCTCAAAGCCCTGAGGCGTTTTCATGATTGCCTCTAGAGCCTCACCCCTTAAGCGCGCCTTAGGCGCTATATTTAAAACCAAGATGAGCAGATTGAATGATAGTTACTTCTTCCTCACATTACTTTCTTCTCTCTAATTCTTGTTAACTGTGTGTGTGATTAGCAAACCTCAATAACCGTTCTCCATTCCCTGTTCTTCAAGTTGCTAATTAGGTGATTGACCAATGATCTTCAGATAATTTCAGTAGTTAGTGTTCTAGTGTTCTTAAAGAATTGAAGATTACATCATCTAGCTTCTCTTTCTCTCCCATGCATATATGTTTCAAGTTCATTACAGTCCAAGAATATTGAAAGGTGAAAAGATTGCATTGACGGTGCAGTCAAACATGATTCAACGTTGCACTGAAAAGTGACAATGTAAAAAGCCATGAAAAAGATTTATGCTTATGACATTTACCCTTTCAATTTCAATATCTTAGTTCCCCTTCTTTTTCCAACAAATACTTGAAAAATGTTCACTGTAAAAGACTGTATACACAAGTATGCTATAAATTTATGACAATGTATAGAAAATAATCTCCCAATAGTCCATGTCATGTCTCTAAGACATCAATGTATAGAAATTGGATTGTATATCTTAGTCCATCATAATTTTATGTTTTCCCTTACATTGACAATGACACTACTAAAAGTTGGTTTTCCATAACAACTTCTTGATTATTGGGAGATCAGTTATTCATTTTCTATCATAAATCTTGGATCTATATTGTAGGTGGATTGTGGTTTCCTTTGGGACCTCGTGTGGCTTCATTTGTGAGAAATAGATTCTTTCAGAAACATTCGACTTCACTAAAAAACCGTTCCAAAGTTTCTATTTCGTGTTCTTTAAATGAGAGTACAGCAAAAGTAATTTATAGTGTAGCTCCAGCAATGGGTCATAACAAGGTATTACTTATGTTCTATTTGCAGTGAGTCATAACAATGTTTCTACTAGCATTTATATCTTAATTGAATTGTCTTTTATAAAAGTATCCATTTTTCAATTCGCATAGAATTCCTTTTTGTTTTGTATAGAAAATGTGTATTGGAGAGACTTGGTCAAGTTTTACATGATATTGGTAACAGGAGGCACATCCAGAATGCAGTTCAAGGGTTCCTGCAATTGTGAGTGCTCTTGAAAAGGTGGAGCTCACTCCAAAGGTAATTTTCAAGAATCATTTACTTTTACACTTCATTTAGTTCCAAAATTGAACTGGCCGTTGAACCTGATCATGTATGCTAAAATGAAATTTCAGTTTCGAGGATCTGAGATCATTCAACTTCAAGATTTTAGAACTGCTACAGTGGAAGATATTGCAAGCGTGCATTCCCGATCTTATGTTTTTGGCCTTGAGAAGGTAGTACATGTTTATTGGAGGTGATTGCTGAAAAAGCACACAGTGAAAGGATTTGTGATTGCTAAACAGTAAAAAACAAATATACTGTTTCTTAAAGATAAAAATTTCAACTTGTTTACTTAAACTCAGGTTGATTTGTGATGTATATATCTCCAGTTGGTCAAACGGGTAAAACTTCAAAACTTAGCTAAAATGGAAATGGGTAAGAGTCTCTCCAATTGCGCTCAAATGCTTTATCAAAAAAGCATTTGATTATTATCTTAGGAACATGGTTTTTTTAATCTTATTTACTATTGTTAAGTACTTATAGATTTCAAAAAAACGCAAGTAAGATTTGAAAGATGAATAAAGGTGTTGACAGGTCATCCCAACCCAAGCTGACTCATTTAGACTAGTATCAGAAAGTTCTTTTTTGACCATTCTGTCCACCATTCGGCCATTTTGATCATCCCATCTGTTTATATCTGCTTAGTCTCAAATTATACATGTTGTAAATACTCTTATTTGTATATTTGCATTAGTTAATTGTTCCTTGTAAATTTATATCTATAGGCAATGGAGCAGGCTGCAGAACAAGGTTTTATACACATTGATGGCTCTGGGCCCACATACGCCACTGCCACAGTAAGAGAATTCCATTAAAATGGCCTCCTTAAACTAATTTCCCTTTCTCAACCGCATTATTATAATACCATAAACAATGCAGACATTTGAGGAGTCGTTGATTGCTGCTGGAGCAGGCCTATCCTTGGTTGATCATGTGGTAATGCCTCTATAATATGCTTTTTAGTGGGTTGAAGCAGACCTGTTTGACCCATTCCTTTTTGACAAGTTAATTCCAGATTTTCAGCTAAATAAGATCAATTTGGTCAAAGTTGCAAGAAATATGCAAGGCTTGATTGTGGATTTGATTGTTTCCTTTCTATATTGATCATTCCTTTTATGCAGTTTTTAATTCTCTATAAGTAGCTGTAGAATGAATAAGAAGAAGTACCAATCTCTTCTCTGTTTTCTTTATTAATAAAAATCTGTGTTGACTACTTCATTATTTTCTGGTTTTCTATGTTTTTCTGTTTTGTTCTTTGAGCCAATTTGTCTAACACTTTTTTATTTAGCTCGTTTGAGATTAATAATAACCCAAAATCAGCCCATTTTGTAGATGATTCGATATGGCCACCTCTAGGACTATTATTTTATTTGATGAAATTGTAGGTGGCAGCATCAAAAATCAGTCAAAATCCCCCAATTGGTTTCGCCTTAATACGGCCTCCTGGACACCATGCAGTTCCTAAGGGTCCCATGGGTTTTTGTGTGTTTGGTAATGTAGCTATTGCAGCTCGATATGCTCAACGGGTCCATGGACTAAAACGAGTTTTCATCATTGATTTTGATGTCCATCACGGGAATGGGACTAATGATGCATTTTATGATGACCCAGATATATTCTTTCTTTCAACACACCAAGTAAGCAACAAACAGCTATCTATTTATTTATTTCTGAAGTGCAATTTAACGAATTACTTTCATATTAATATGGTGTTTTAGGAGGGAAGCTACCCTGGTACGGGAAAATTGATAACATAGGATCTGGTAATGGTGAAGGGGCAACACTTAATTTACCATTAGCAGGAGGTTCAGGTGACATAGCCATGCGAACCGTATTTGACGAGGTCATAGTACCATCTGCCCAAAGATTTAAGCCGGATATAATTCTTGTATCAGCAGGGTGATTTTCTTTCAACTAAAACAATAATTTTTGCATTAATTTATATGTTTATTAGTAAAGTGGCAAGATGAATAGTTATGCCTTTGGGTATTTTTAAGTACCAGGCAATATGGGCGGGTCTTGTTGGGTTGGCCTGTAACCACTTAGGAAGTTATATGCATTAAAATAGACTTTTAGCACGTTTGAACCCGTGTGATACGTTCCTTTTATTTAAATGTTTATCTTAGATGAACACAACCCAAATTGAGCCACTCATAGACACCCTTTACCCTATAGGTGGTTTTTTACCCTTTATGAATTATCAATTTGAGTTATGCTTTATCTTTTGCAAGTCAAATAAGTCCAAAAGATTGTTTAAGGAAAATGAGTCAATTGAGTTAAACCCACCCTAACTGTATTTACAATGCATACTCCCTTATTAATTGTTATTAAATAAAAAAAAATTTACTATAACACTAGTTTTGTAATGATTTGAGTCATAAATTTTTAATGAAAAAATGTAATTGCTGGACAGTTATCCAATCAGACCCATACCCGAAATACCTATTTTGACCCGACCTGTTTTGATTCATTTTGCAACGTTTGACTTTCGACCCACTATCACCAAGTGATAACTATTAAACATTTACTGATTTGTAATCAAAATTTTGTTCAGATATGATGGGCATGTACTGGACCCGCTAGCCAATTTCCAGTTCACAACAGGAACATATTACATGCTGGCATCAAACATCAAGCAGCTTGCAAAAGATTTGTGTGGCGGTCGATGTGTGTTTTTCTTGGAAGGAGGATACAATCTGGATTCTCTTTCGAATTCAGTTGCAGATTCTTTTCGTGCTTTTATTGGGGAACCAAGCATGGCAGCAACACTTGATGATCTTGGATACTTGTACGATGAGCCGTCTACTAAGGTAAAACAAGCTATTCAGAGGGTCAAACACTTGCATTCTCTTTAGAAAGTTATGATTTTCCCCCTGGTGGTCTAGTCCTGTATAGGTTTAGTCTTGTATAGGCCAATGCACATAAATAAACTTTATCTACTTATTATTATTTTTTAAAAACATAATGTCGTGGAGTAGTGTATTATGATATTAATTACGAGCTCTTTTACTATTATTACTATTAATCAATGTTGTAAATATTAGGATTAGTCGCCGATTAATCGACGATTAATCCCTAATCAGCCCTTCGCCTGGTAAGTTTGACCTAATTGACCAATTTTGATCGGTCAAAATTGGTCAAAATCGGATCTAGGCGGCCAAAAATCCGTGATTCCGGCGTCTTGGAAAAATTCCGGCCAAATATGTATACATATATATAAAACTGAACATTTTTATAAAAAATAAATATAAAAATATGTGTATTCATCTATAAAACTGAAATTTATATGTAAAAAACCCAATCCGATTAATCCATAGTCGGTATCTTACCGCCCGACTAGTTTTTAGCGATTCTTACAACATTGTTATTAATATTGCTTGTATTATGATGGTTAACAATTGATTTTGTTTTTTTGATAGTCGGCGGTAGTGGGAATGAGTTTGTTGTGAAAATTGTTACTTTTAATTAGATTTTAAAAGAAAATGGTTGTTAATGATAGCTCTCTAATTTATGGCTAGCGAAAGCCGAACATTGTTATGTTAAACGGTTCATGTTTGTGAGTTGCTGGTCGAACTTAATACAAAACCGAATCTATAAAGCATGTCAGAAACTTGGAACTTAAAAAATAGCCACAAGTAAAGGTATTAAATGGGTTGTGTTTGAAGGTAAGCAGACTCCACTTGAACCTTAAAACATGCAAGTAAATGTTTTAGGGTTGGAAGATTGAACCTAGTTACCTAAACAAAAGATTACTAGAAAATTATCTACATAAAACACATGTTATAAAACAATTGCTTTTTATGTTATATATTATTTTTAATTAAAGAAATAACTAGCATTTTGTTTTTAACCTTTTCTTTTACTTATTTCTATAAAATATCATTTTTCTAGATAATTAACTATTTCTGCCTTCAAATTTTAAAAATTCATTAGAAGTGTAAATTCAACGACTTGAAAACATTGCCAAATTTAAAAATTTGGTATGTATATTTGTTGTCAGTTCTTTCACATTAATACATGCTCATTTTAGGAATTTGACTTTTTAAAATTTATATTCGCGACAGAACTTTTCATATGCTCATTTTGGAATTTTGGGAATATTAAAGCATGAAATTGTCATTAACATTTACTAGATAATACCAGACGAAATGCCTCGGCAAGTGGTTCATTAACAAGTGGTTCATCGACAGTTTTGCTTGCTCATCTTTAGGGTCTATCATGTGAAAACATATGGTTACATTTGAAAAAAGACGATGCTTAAGTCAGCCAGTTTAGAAAGCCTATAAGAAATTGGGTTTCACGTTGTTCAAAGTGATTTATTAAAGTGCTACTTATTTATTGTAACAACTATAATACTCAATTTCAAAATAGTAAAATGAGTTAGTTAAAAAAAGACTATAATACAATGTAAAACTGCAAATAATGTGATCATTTACTGTAATTGAAATGTCATGATGGTCATCAGAACGAGTCCAAGGGACTACAAACTTGTACGGTATACTCGATCCCTTTGGTAGCCCTTTTCACTTGCCTATTTTTATGCTTCATGTGCCATTTAATCTCTTTCACATGTATTTAAATACCAAACTAAACAAAACGTGATCTTTTTATGCAATTTACAATAAAAAAAACGTGCATAAAAAAATGGAAGATGGAAGACAAGGAAAGAGAAGCCTTGAAAACATGTGTCTAAAGAACAGCAACGATAACAACAACAATAATAACAAAGAACAAGACAGGTTCTTGCCAATAGCAAACGTAGGTCGGATCATGAAAAAGGTGATCCCATCAAACGGAAAATCTCAAAGGATGCAAAGGAAACCGTCCAAGAGTGTGTCTCGGAATTCATTAGCTTCGTCACAGGGAAGCCTCGGATAAATGCCAACAAGAGAAGAGAAAGACGATCAACGGTGATGATATAATATGGGCCATCACGACTTTAGGGTTTGAAGAATACGTCGACCCACTCAAACAATATCTTCTTAAGTATAGAGAGTTAGAAGGGGATAAGGTTAATAACAATGTGCCTAAGCAACATCAGTGCATTGAACAACATAATGCAACAAACGGGTTGCCGTATGAAAGCGTGTATTCTTCTTCGGCCATAAGCATCATGTCTCAAACGCCTTTCATAGCGGCTTCGGATCAACAGTTCGTTTTGCCTTTTTCGTCGAGTTCTATACAGACACAAATACATAACCAACAAGAAAGCATTGATTCTGTTGGACAATGGTAAATAAATGTCATTATTTGGCTTCATAAATATAAGTTTTAACAATGAGTTTTCTTTTAAGTGTTTGACTACACATTGAAATACCTCTGGAACTTTGTTAGGTTATGGGCCAAAAGGGGAGGAGTCTGGTTGGCCAACAGCATTTTTTTTTTCAATTTCTTGAAATTTATAAATAACAAAATATATACTTATTTTCAATTAAGATAAAGATAAAAGAAAAGGTATATGTGAATTGTGAAATATATATATGTTAAGAGAGTGATTGGCATTGCATGATGAAGAAAGATGTTAACAGTTTAAAAAATATTTAGAACAATGGCAATCACCCTATAAAGAAGAATACATTACAGGAAGTCAAGTGTATTGATTCAGCATAATAAAAGATTTAGGCTTACAATCTTATAACTTAGACAATAACTTAAAAATAATTTAGGGGTGGCTGATACAACCTCACGGTATGATAATATAGTCCGTTCTAATTTGAGTAATATAACTTGTTTACTAAACATATTAACTCAAACACAATTTTTTTATTTTTATTTTCTTCAATCTTGTAACTTGCTTAGAATTACTCATCTCACTTCCTTTGTTACGGACCAAACAATAGAACTCAACCCAAAAGACTGGTCTGATGAGTGAGAGAATTCAATTGGCATACAAAACCGCACATCAGTTGCTTATACAATCGATGTGAAACAATCTCATAACTTGTAATAATATTAGTCCATAACATTCGTACCTCCTTAAGGGCCAACGTGCTCGTTGACCATGGTTGGCTCTCTCCAGGCCACCATTCCGGGTTTGACTCTGATATAAATGTTACATAACATTCATAGTACGTAGAATAAATAGACTAAACAATTACAGTGAACACCCTAAATTAGTTAATAATAAACATATGACCCCCTAGTTAACTAATTATAGTATATACTAGTTTTAGTAAACCCGTGTATTACACGGGTTGAAAAAAATAAAAATAAAAAATATTAATTATTAAACAATATTCTAAAATAATACATGAGTAAAATTACGTAACTGAGGATTATAAGTAATAAAATTGTGATATCAGCTCTTTAAATTTTTGTTTTTAAACTGTTTTTGTTTTAAAAAAAAGCATTTTGTTTTTAATAGAGTAGAAAAATTTTGTAGAAATAAGATATCTTTCCTAATTTATTAAAATTTTAATTGTAATATAAAAAAGAATTAAAATTATTTAATATTTTTTAATTTAGGTAATTATTATTTAAGAGCAGAGAGAGGCGAGAAAAACAAACTTAGGATGCCTAGAAATATAATAAATGTCCCATCAAATTACTCTTTTAGTATTATATATAGATTAAACCCTTGATCGGTGGCTACAGTACCACCGGCCAGGGTTACTTTAGGTATTTCCACTATTTCCACTAACCCACATCCATGATAAGCAAGCAGTATTCCAGAAATGTAATCGACAGGGGGAGAGAGAGTGGCGGGGGAGGCGGTAGTCTTCCAACGGAGACGGCGACGGCGACGACCATACCAGGTTGCTACTCTCATACGTTCATCTATATTGACCTGATTGCATGTATTAGACTGATTTTCTTTATTTTGATTCAGATTGATGTGAAGTTTTCGTTTTTTCTTCATCAGTTTTATGCTCCATCAGAAAACCTTCGTCCAAGATCATTCTTAGGAGCTTCAAGGTGCATTAGTCAGTCGGTAAGTTGCATGATGTGTGTTTTCACACTTGCCCCTTTGTATTACAATGATAATGTAGCTTTCATGATTTAGGGTTTTGTACATCTTGACTTTAGTTTGGGGCTGAAAAGTTCCTTTCTTCGCTGTTGTTTGACAAAACTTGAATCAAATGTTTAGTTAAGTTTATAAGTTTTTGTTTGAAATTTAGGTTTTTGATTTTTGGGTAACAGAGCTTGATAATTTTCCATCTACAAGATCCTAACTTCGATACTGTTTATGCGTTTTTCTATTCGCCATAGTTATTTCTAAAAACCATCAGAATGTGCTTCTATGCAAATCAGCACTATAGACAAAAGAACGAAGCAGGGGATTAGTTTATTGGTTTGAGCATAGCTAGGCTATGTTTTTTGTACATTTATGCTTGATTTGTTATGTAGCATTAGATTTTCACTTATCTGAACTTTAATATGTAGCATTTGGGCATCATGATGTTAGACACAAGATAGAATTTGGTGATGAAAGTTTCAGTTTCATGCTTTCAAAAATGACAAAAAGTTAAATGAAATTACAAATGTTGTTATCATTGCTTCATTGTGTTTTTTTTCTTTTTACATCCATTTGTTGATCTTTACTTTTCTGATTAGGTTTTATGTCTAATGAATTAAGATTGCTTCTTTTGATATGTCTTATACTTATTATATATATATATATATAATATATATATATATATATATAGGAGGGATCCTAAGAAAACTACAGAGTTATGAGAAAACTAAAGAAAACTAATGAAAACGGTCACATCATGTATAATTTTTTTATCACTACCCTTTATATATATATAATATATATATATATATATATATAATAACAAAAGTCAGGAGTGAATTCTCACTCATTTGACCAAGGAATTAGTTTATGTAGAGGTTTGTGCTTAATGTATATCTAATTTGATGTTATCTTTTATTAACATGCGTTCCTAATAAGTGATACGTTCTACACTTCAGGCTTCATCTATGATAAATAAACATGACTTGCATTATAGATCTTTAATCAATCTACTTAAGGAAAAATTAAAATTTAGTTTGACACTAATATTAAGAATAGAAATACCTGCCCTAGGGAAGTACTCAAGAGATGCCATGCTGCACCAGTTAGACCTTCACTTTCAATAGGAACCTTAGTTAGTTTTAAGCATTAATAAATCATTGGAATGGAAGTTTGGATGTTTGTGCTAGATGTTTGGTCCCTCTTATTAGAAAGGTTATTAAACAACTATGAAACGATGTTTGGGTAGCCAAACATAAATTAAAAGTGATTAGTGTTGTTTCAAAGTTGCATGATGCATCTCAAAGAACTAACTTTATTTCATGTAATTTCATAGAAACATTAACTACTTTTGTATGTACTTTGGTTTCCTATCTCATGTATAATTTGTGGATAATAAATACCTCATGCTTAATCTATTTGATTTGCACAATTTAATACTTAATTAAGAGAAGAGAGTTGGACAAATTACTTTAGTGATTTGATTTATTCTTCAAACAAATGGAAGTTATTGTGATTTCCCGTCTATAATATATTAAGGTTAGAAATAAACATGCTCTCTTATGACAGAGGGGATTTATTATATTATGCATTTTTGTTAGTGAATTCAACTATAAATAGACTTTGTAAAAATTACAGGCATATGCAAGAGAAATAGATGAGCGTAAAAGGACATTGCTCCTGATTAACAAGGTGTATCTTATACCATATTCTATAAGGTTAGTGGTTATAGAAAAAATCTTCAAGTATTTTTAAATAATTTGTAGTTTACAAAACAGTGGCAGCCTGGAAAAAGGGAAACTTTTTAAGCCTATTTATCAAGTTGCTGTTATTAAAAATTCAAACAATAGTAGCACATCCAGTATCAAACATCATATATATTTATTTCAGTTTCGACATCCACACACCCCCTCAATAGTACAATGCATCTTTTGTTTTTAGAACTATCAATCTTTTTGCTTCATTTGTAGACTAAAATGGGCTGATTGCTTCCGGCTGTATAGTATTCTTTATTATGTTGGTCTGCCAAGGCTGCAACAATAGAATTAGAAGGAAAAAAATCATGTTTTTTCTTATATGGAAACATTACAAGTTTTATCACAAGCATCGCTACATTCTAGGTGCATATTACTCACAAAAATCGTAGGTTCCATCCCATTGCAAGTGTAAGTGCTCTGAAAGCATAAAGTTTGTAGAGCACACACACAGTGAAGATCCTTTTTTAATATGAATAGGCTTTTATATGCTTTGTTTTTGAAGCTTAATCTTATTAGGTTAGAATGTTATTTTTGTGTTTGTTTTCTCTTCACTCATCCCTTGATTCTAGGTCATTTGCATCTTTCAGCAAATATTTTTTTTTATATTCTTAGCACTGCAGCTTAATTATATTGTATCAGAAAGTAAATTAATGTTTCTTTTATCTTGATTCACTCCTGTTTTGATTTTTTTTTTTTTGAAGAAAATAGTGCAAAGCTCATTACTTCAAACGCGAAGTTGACCCAGGACTAGAAAAAGAAATTAGCAGTTTAAATTACCATTGAAGAAGGCCGTGAAATTACAAGGATGAATCCGATGCAGGTAATGAGTAGGATCTCATGTGAATCTAAAGGTATATGTGCACATTTAAAGAGTTCACTGCACTTTTGACCATATAACAAAGTGTCTATGATAAATTATGGTCTTTTGATCCATTTGCTTACAAAAACTTCCGACTAGGTCAAAATGATAGGTTAGATTGGTTGGAATAAAACATATATCAATAGAGGCGACGTTTTCAACCCACCAAAGTATAGCCGCAGCAACGCGCCGCATCAATATCTAGTTATAATAAATCACGTAACGTCCCTATTGTATAATATTTTTCATCGGTTCCTTTGATCTCGAACTGAATAGATAAACTCTAAGTTTGTAATTGGAAATGTGAGATAAGAAATAAAACAAGTAAAAAGCACTAATTACAAAAAAAAAAAATAAAAATAAAAAAATAATAAGAAGTTCATTCCCATCGGAGTCACTAGTGGCTTAAGTTATTATCGAGTCAATAAGTACTATTCATATTTGTAAATAAACGTTAAAAGGGTCAACTCAGAAACATCACACGATGTAAAGTGTTTGCGAATTAGAATTAACTAGTTTTTTTACCAACGCGCGTTGCGGCGACGGCTTACACAGTGTGATAAAATGAAAAATACAGTCGAGCTGGGTCGCTTCCGAACAAAACTTATATCAGGATGTAGAGTAACTCGAATATATAACATCGAATGAAAAAGCATTATATTTGACGCGACTTCAAATAAAATTTACATTGAATCATAGCTCAATTCAAAACGCATATAAAAACAAAACACATGCGGCAATATCGTGTGTGGCATAATAAAGTATAGACTACAATCGTCCGATCTCATTCCAAACTAAATATATGTTGAAACGGAAAATAACTGGAATTTATAAAATCAAATGAAAAAGTATTATATTTGACCCGACTTTTTTCCTACAAAATTTACATCAAAACACAAACAAACTCAAAATATACTTAAAAATAGGCACATAGACGTTTTAATTTGAACTTGCTCGTTTCCAAATAAAATTTACGTTAAAATATAGACAAACGTGACTTTATATCAGCGTACAACGTTTTACATGTGAAAAAAATCATATACTTTACTTAAACTCACTCGCTGATGTGCAATTAATGGTGAACAACCAATGTTTTCGATGTTTTTTACTAAAAGAACAAAACTTATACGTAAACTCAAGCGTCGTATGAATACGTTACCAATTAACGTCAAAATGTTGAAATATAATTTTTTAATTGATTGACATGCGAATTCGTTATGTGCGTTGCGATGAGGACATTAGCGTGACTAAGTACGTAGAAGCGTATGAATTTATGCCGTCATTGTTTTGGAGTTTAAAACATAAATATAAATCAGTATTATGTCTCGCCCGTTATGATTTAGTAGTTTAAAAAGAGTAATTTAAAGTGAAAAAGATATAAGACAATTGTTAAAGAATAAAAATCAAAAGAACCCAAAAAAAAAAAAGAAAGAAAGGAAACCCATAGGAATCGAACCTGTATCCCAGGTTTAAAAGGACAACGATTTAACCACTAGGCTGCCATCACCACTATCTCCATTTGTTTAGAAATTAAAGGGTGGCTTTGGGCAACCGACATTGGTAAATGAGTTATATATAATGTTATATGGAGTTCACATATTTGTCCATTAACCTACTACAATGAAATCTTTTGATCAATCATCCAACCAATCCGCTAACCATGCACTTCTTTTCTAAACTCTTGATGAATGATCTAAAAATTCGTTGTTACTTACATGAGCACAATTCATTCGTTATACCCTCTGGAATATTAAAACATTTAAAATAGACCTAAACAGAAAACCACAATCATCATCCATCCTCATCATCCACAACCACCTTCATCATCCATTCTCATCATCCACAACCACCATTGTTATCCACCATCATCAATCACCACACCATCACTACCCACTCTTCACCCACCAGATCAATCACCATCAATTCCCAAATCCACACACCACACCACCATCTTCATTCGCAAATACGTGAAGATACCGTCGGTTCCATACCTCCATCCTCACAGCCATCGCCACTACACCATCCATCAGTTCCATACCACCTTAAAGGCCACTGTTGATTGGAAATGCCAGTTAGAGATGGGCTTCAAGATTTTAAATGGGGATGGGCTTCAAGATTTCAAATATGTGGTTGGAGACTATCTCGCGTGACCTAAATCCGCACACCACACCACCATCTTCAGTCGCAAATAGATGGTGGCTTTGCGATGGCTCTACGGTGGTGGCTTTGCGATGGCGAGTGATGGTGGCTGATGGGCTGAGTTCTTTGTGTGTAGAGAGAGAGAGAGTTGAGGGGTAGGATGGTGAGTGGTGGCCGATGATGGAGGAGGAGTGGCGGTGGCAGCCGATGATGGTGGAGGAGTGGCGGTGTTGTTTTTATGTAGAGAAAGTGAGAGAAAGAGAGATTCATGGAAAGAAAGAAAGAAAGAAAGAAAGAGAGGGAGAGAGAGAGAGATAGAGAGAGATATAGAGAGAGAGAGAGAGAGAGAGAGAGTTGATCGAGCAAGGGGTGGGGTGAGGTTTAATAATCTATTTTTTGTTAATAAGGACAAACTGATTAATTTAACCTCACATACAAAACCCAAACTTAATGTTCAAAATTAACGTCTGTTAAAGTAAATAATGTAAAGAGTTAAATGTATTTTACATCTCTTAGGTTTTATATAAATTTTCATTTGAAATCAAAAGTTCAAATTTTGCCATTTGCATCCAAAAATTTCACAAAAATTATCATTTGAATCCATTTAACTACTCTTAATTAACGACGTTAAGTTTTTCCATTAAGTTTCCTAAATTAGAGTTATTTTAGTCAAAATAATTACAAAATAAAAAATCAGCTCTACGTGATAAGTTTTAGGCGTTCAGTCTCTTTTGCTAATCATCATTACGATTTTAATTTACAAGTGAAAATAGGTCAGCATTTCTTTCATTTCATTAAGAAAGACATCTCTAGACATTCTATTAGATAAAATAAAATATAAGTTTATCTAACTAAAATTGATTCATTTCTAACTTTATAAAATATACAAAACAAATATATATATAAATAAACAAACAAGTCATCTAAATAAAGTATTTGAATCATAACCACAAAATACATTATCATAAAAGTATAAGAGCAATAAATAATATAACATTAACCGCCATTAATAATAATAATAAAGTATCATTCATCGTAACCATAATTAAACTTTAAACCAAAAAAATCTATGTTTAATAAAACGAGCAAAAGTAACATGATTACTAAACCAAAATACATTAACAAGACAAAACAATAAAAGACTACCATAGAGTCAAATGATAACTGCAATTATCAAAATAAGCTAAACATATAAAACCCTTACGTGAGTTGGTTTTTATTTTGTAATTTTTTGTACTAAAATAACTCTCATGTTGGAAACTTAACGGAAAAAATTAACCATGTTAGTTAGATGTAGCCTAATAGATTCAAATGGCAATTTTCGTGAAACAGTTGGATACAAATGGCAACATTTTAAACTTTTGGATTCAAATGACAATTTCTATGAAATCTCCGGGACATAAAACGCATTTAACTCTAATGTAAGCTATTAAAAAATTTTAATTATAAAAGATAATTTTTGTTATTTTCATAGTTTAAATACGAAACTTAAAGAAAAAAAATGTAATTTACTCTTATAATTATAAAGAAAGAAATACATAAAACCTAATAATTGAATCGGAGAGCCTCTTATAAAATTTCAAAAAAATCAAATGTATATGATTTTTCTAAGGAAAAAATATTGTTGAAAGCAAAATTTGGTTGTTTTAATAAATCTATCTATCACCATACACATCCATGAAATGAAATAAGGTAATATGTTGCTTAAAAGTTGCCAACAGTGAAAATCTATGTATTTTGTCTTGAATGTAAAGATGTTATTTTAAATCTGTTCAAATCTAGAATATTTAAACAAAATAAAAATTAGAGTAAATTACAAATATAGTCCTTTAAGTATGCTCAAAATTATGAATTTTATCCTTAAACTTTGATAATTACACTGAATGTCTTTTATTTGAAAAACTGTCACACTTTCCGTCATTTTCACTAACTGAAGTTAAATATTTTTGTTAAGGTGATGGTAAATGATATTTTTGCCCTTGTCTTTTAAATGACAAAATATGTAACTTATACTAATTATCTATTTTCTTTCTTTCTTTTATTTATTTACTTACTTTTTTTTTTTCTCATCACTTTTATTTTACAACTTATCTTAAATATAATTAATAAATTAATTTTAATTGTAAAAAAATTAATTTCATTTATTGATTTCAATATATTACAATTTTGTTATATGTTAAATTTAGTTAAATACTTTTTGATAGAACAAATAAAATTTAAAGAACACCTAATAGTTTTTCTAAAAATAAAAATTACATAAACTAAAAATATAATTTACATAAATTAATGAAACATATGATTGAAAAATAAACTAAAACATACGTGGGTTTAAATAACATCGATTAATGAAATTTAAAAAATACCTAATAGTTTTTTTATAATATATTATTTGTTTCTTTATGTTTTTATTTACTTTACTTAACTTTTTTTCTTTCTCTCATATAAATATTTTTGTTTTATAAACTTATCTTAATATTATTAATTAATAAATTTAAATATTTTATTAAATTCAAATCTTATTTATAGATTATTAAATTATCTAATGTTTCATTTGTATTTTAGTTATTTCACATTAGATAAAAATTAAACTAGTGATCGGTTTGTTACACCGTCACTTTTTAACCCTTTTGGTATAAAAAATTCAACTATATCAAACAGTTTGTTTTACGTATTATATTAGAAACCTATCAAATATCGTATGAAATTGGGCTATGACTTTTTATTTTACTTAGTTATAATTATTCTATGTTAGGTCTTATATATAATTAGGCTTTTTTTAATATATAAAGTCTTTAATTGTTCTTATTGTAAAGTTCGCTTCCGTTTTAATTTTTAATGGTTTATGTTTGATTTATAATAATTAAAACCCATTAGTAACCGTTTAAAAAACCCAAAATAATAGTGCGTTTAATTAAATAACATTCGTGTTTTTGTTTGATTAAAACTTCAAAGTAGTTATTTGGACTTGTCAATATAGTGAGTTTTTAGATGGGTTGGTCGCTGTTTTATAAAAAAAAATAGAGAGAAAAATATTAAAAGTCAAACCGAAGCCATGACCCGACGTGTAGAAGAACCCACTGACTCATGTTGCCATCCTATTTCTATTTTTCTAAAATTGATTGGGCCAATAATATATTAACACCTCACATATATTTTTTAATTTTTATTAGCATACTTAGGTTTGAATTTCTTCCCGGTTTGTTTGCTTCTTTTGAAAATGGATTTTTTTAAATATATTTTTATTATAAAATAAATATTAGCCATCTCATGAATGTTTTAAAATAGAATAGTAATTTATTATATATTTTACTATGATAAAACTAATCATAACTCATATTTGGATGATTAAAAATAACTAGTTAATAATATTAAGATAAGTATTTAAAATAAAAAGTGGTTAAAAATAAAGAAATAATAAAAAGTAAAGTTAATAAAATAAGCACACAATTATAGAAAGAAAATAAAAGATTCATAAAGTTACACATTTTGTCTTTTTAAGGGTTAGGGCAAAATGAGCATTTATAAAATTGTAACAGAAAAAATTAACTTTTGTTAGTAAAAAGGACAAAAAAAGTTATAAATTTTTAAATAAATGATACTTAGTGTAATTATTAAAGTTTAAGGACAAAATCCGTAATTTTAAGCACAATTAAAGAATAAATTTTGTAATTTACTCTAAAAATTATTTAGATTAAATAAAAAAGGTAAAGTATTACTCTATAATTAATTTACAATGAAAATGTGACTAATGAAATCGTGGCCATCTAATTTCATATCTAGGGCTCAACAGCTTTTATGCATTCTTCTCTCCTAGCTTTGCCATGTTTCAACTATTTTATTTCCACTTATATTCAAGGGGTATGTTATTAATACACCTAATTTATTTCATAATCTCTATATCTTTCTATACATACATATAGATAAATGGAGAGAGAGATAGAGATAATAGGATGTCTCAATAACATAAATGGGTGTTTGTATAACCCAACCCATATTCAATGTCTACAAAGAAACACAAGGAGAGAGAGAGAGAGGTGCAAAGAGAAAGACAAGAGACCGGGAGACAGGTCCGCCGGAGCACCGCCGGTTGGCCCGACGAATAAGGACCAGCAACGTTTTAAAGAATATTTTTTTCTAGAGCTTGAGCGTTCGTCGTTTGATCTAGGGCTCTCATTGAAGGGATCTTGCATTGCATTAGGTACTGGTACTTGCTGGTGTTTCTTCATTGGTTAAATTAATTTTTGATTTTTACATCTACGTTGAGGATGCATTTTCTCACACCTATAGGTGCGATTTCTTGCGCTTGGAATTGTTTATTTGTTTTCTTATCATGACCGCTTGCTGTGGGTTTGAATGTGTGTGTTTACTCTTTGATTGAATTTGATTTTGTATTTAATTTATTATAGCGTGTGGTTCATGTGCGATTGTACTAAAACTTTATAACTGAGTCGACTGGTTGCTATTTGTGAAGGTTAAAGTATGTGGTTCATCTGACATGGGGATTGGATTGCTAGGTAACATGCTTAGTTATAAAACTCAGCTACTTCATCACTTGCATAAGTTGTAAGGCATCATGTTGGTAAATCATTATTAGATTGCAAGCTACGTTATGTGATGATAGTGGTAACTACTTGAAATTTGTATAAATAAATCATCCATGAATCTTTACATACTAAGGTCTGATTAGGGTATAATAGTTGTTGTCAGCGTGATATTTAATCTTTTATAACGAGATCTTTAATACTAAAAGGTGTTATGATAAAGTTCAATAACATGTATATGAAATTGAATAATTAAATTGGTGGAATGCTGCTGCTATTTTTGCAGCCTATCAGAGAGACGTCTTGGTTAGACTGGAGAGTAATTATGGAGTAAAAACAATTGGTTTATACTGGATATATAGTTTTGGTATCAAAGTGGGCCTCTACCTTATTCAGATGATACCTGCAGCGGCAAATGATGTTGCTTTCTCCATTCATGTTGTTGTGCTTTTCTTTATTCCAGATAGCATCAATGATGTAAGTGTTCATTGATTCTCATACGAGTGTATTTTAGACAACTTCCATTTCGTTTACTATTTGCCCCATCACCTATTTGATCTGCTTTTTGAAAGCCAACCTTATTACACTTGACGTACTTCACCAATGATCAATACCACACCACTTAAATTGAATTAGTCTGTGTATAAGTGATCTAAAATTGTTAGATCTAACAGAGGTAGTCCCTGATGGTGATTAATATCTTTGTGACAGAAACTTTAGCAATTCTTTTGGAACAATAATATTGTAACTAGCAAATGCAAATCATATCATGCATGGTCCTTGTCATTTGTCAAATGCAGCAAGAAGAGATGTTAAGAGCATTTGGATCCTATACATTAATGTAATATGTCAACATCATTACGTGTATATATGTATCTATATTGTAAATTTGTGTATTTATGAGTGTGCATATACAAGCAATCAATTACCTGGACCATCAAGCTTCTAAAAACCTCTCAATCAATAGTCACCTTTTATAATATGGCAGCTGCAACAAGAATGATCGATTGCACTTTGTAACACAACAATTGCGATTTCAAGTAACAAGATCGAGAAAAACAATCCCCGTGTGTTCTTGATTAGTCCCCGGGCGTATTAAACCCCGCGCAACGTGCGGGGTAATAAACCTAGTTAATATTTATATTTGAACATAAAAAACTACAAAGTATTATGTTGAGATATGAACAATATGAAGCTACTAAAAACAATTGAACAACACACTTAAATCAGCTCCTGTTTATCAAGTTCAAAATGCTATTGAAGTCTCCTGCCTACACTACTAGAATAAATAAAAAATGCAACAAACAAGGTTGTTATAAATTCATAACAAAACGTGTTTTGCAACAAGTTTACAATGGAACTAAATATTTGCGACAACTTTCTAATAGAAGTTGCAACATGTTTGAAACAAGAATTTTGCGACAAGAAAACAACAATATTCTGACGTAATTTTGCGATAGCTGTCCGACAACCAATTATGACAAGTTGGTGACAAAGATTTTACGACAGAGTTCTAACAATATTCTAACAAGTATCTACAACAACTATGCGACAAAATAATTTAAATATTTTTTTATGATTTTATTTTGTGGCAAAGTTGCAACATCTATTTTTTACTTTTGCAACAAACTTGCAACAAAATAAGCTTTTAATAAAAAAAATTAATTTTAAAAATATGAAAATCATGTTTTTAAATCTGTTTAGAATTTAATACAATTCAAATAAACCATTTAACCACAATTTAAATCCAATTACATAAAACCAAACAAATATTGTATACATAATCCAAAAACTAAACTAAACTAAACTATGGTTGGTGATTGCTGGAATTATTACTAAATTGTTTAAAAAAAGAGGTCATTTGTTGTTACATCTCCTCCCGCATGTTTTGTCTCATCTCATCAACTTGTTGCATCTCATCCAGCATTTGTTGTCGAAACTATATGCACACATATAAACGTAATTAAGTTGAGTCTAAACACAAATATATATACATTCATGAACACCATATAAACAAAGTTTTATATTAATACCTTTATAAAAATAAAAATAAAACTTTAATTCAACTTTATCTAAATATTTATCTAAAAATTTTATATAATAACACATTGAATAAAAGTAAAAATATTTTAGGCTAAAGAAGGTAAACGTTAATTGTTTGTATATCTAGATCATAGTTTATATGCTCCTACTTATAATTATCATATAATCATAGTTCAAATTTTCATATTACAATACACTAAATAAAAGTAAAAAAATTTAGGCCAAAGAAAGTAAACATTATTGTATATCTAGGCCATAGTTTATATGGTCTTACATACAATCATCATATAATCATAGTTCACTATACCAAAAATTTGAAATTGTGTTTACGGTGTAATAAACCAAACCAAAATCAAGAGAAGTTTTTTAATAAAATGATGAACAAATCATACATCAACATCTATAACCTAAAACCTAGCTGACATTCATGGCTAAATATAACAATAAAAGGTTATTTAAGTAAAGCACCTCCTCTTGTGATCGTTGGAGTGAAGCTCGTATTAGTCCGGACATAGAAGATGTAGACGGTGTCTCGGATCCCGACAAAATAAGGATAACCAACATAAATTTCATTCGATCAAGCGGTACTAAACTTCATCCTTTTCGGGTTTTGACCGAATTGCCTAGCCTGATATAGCTTTTTTGACTCTTTATCCAGGTGCATTTCTAGAAACAATTCACTCATTGTAACCGACCGACCCAATATCTTTCCCTACAATATATAACATAAAGTGTGAAATATATGTTAATAGTAAAAGCACCCAATTACTATACTTTGTAAATATAATTAGATTACCAAGCGAATACGGTGCTCGTCATTTTTGATAGATCTGCATGTGTGTCAAAACGTAACACGAGAGCTATCGAAGCAATTCCTGTTCTTACTCCTTCTTTCTGATGCTTTACCGAAACACAGTAGTGTTAAAATACTACAAAGAGTAAAAATATAATTATGAGAATATAACTAAAAGAAATTATACATAAGAACAATAATATATTTAATCGATTACCTCACATAAAGGAACCCATAAATCACTGTGTCATAACCGGGGTGGAAAATCACACATGATGGTGTAGTTATATTTATTAGGTGGTATAAAATGACCGGCTTTCTTGGCTAAAGCTCTTGATTCTGCTTTTGCCCTAAACATGATACCTATATATAGATCAGATGCCGCGTTGTTGAATCCTTCCTTAATGGCAAAGTCGTTGGCTCGATCCCATCCACAAATTTCCTTAAAGGTTGAAAGAATGATGGTTTTATGAGTTGAATTGTTTAGAGTTAAATTACATATTTTGTCTTCTTAAGTAAAAAAATAAAAGGGTTTTTACATATTTCTCCTTCTTAATACTATAAATTACATATTTACCCAAGGCATGAAATTAATTATATATTTTTCTTTTCTAATACATATTTGTAGTATATAGTATATAATTAAAAAGTAACTAGTGATACCACATGACACTCTTCTGTTACTCATTGAAAATATTTTCCCGTCTAAATCTATATATTATTTTAGTCAACTTTTTTATTTTAAGAAACTAAATTAATAATATATTTTAGTTTTTATATATTGATTTTTAAATTTAAAATTTGTATTATCATCAACTAAATTGTTTTATCATATTATTTTAAATTATACACACTTTGATAGCATAAAAATATTCGATTAGAAAGGTTAAAAAGAAAAAAACACTTATTGATATATTTATATTAGTGTAATTTTAAGACAACCGATTTTTAATTTTATACGGATCAAGTGTGTGTTATATTTACATGGGTCAAGTGTATGTTTTATTATCCAAATAAGTATTCAGAAGTTTATAAACTATAAAGGTGACTTTTTTATTTTCTTCGTTATATGTAATACGTAACTTAATCATAAAAAGTATTCATACACTTATAAGTTATATCGTTTTCATCTATATGTAAGGCCCCATTCCCAGGGACACTCACAGTTGGACATTCATCGCACATAATATTTCAAAATCACATAAAAAAAATCTATTAAACATTTGCAGCGGAATAATTTAACAAAACCATTTCGTATATTAACAATTGCTGTTTACAACATTACTACATTACAAATCGTCGTTTGGTTTCATTACTACACGGAAACATCATTTTTACACAAAATGGATGCCAGTCAAAACCCGCCAAGCAGCTTCACCACGTGCCATCCTCAGCAATCATTACCTGCCAACTGAAAATGCATAAAAGTCAGCGTTGCTGAGTGAGTTCTAGTTTTATAAAAGAAATACTTTACTTTCGTTTAGAAAACCTTCCTTTACTTTTCATTCGTGATCATTCACCATACGTACATACATATAATATTTATTATTATCTTTCATCATCATTCATCATCATACGTCATTCGTTCATTCATCATTATCTTTCACTTTCATCCGGACCAATGCCATGTGCTATACCCCGAACATTGTGCACGAAGCTGGTTACTGGGCCGAAGTCTATAAATAGACCCCTAACATTATGCACGAAGCTGACTCCAGTACCTGGGGCAAGCGAAAAGGGTCCCATACGTTTGATTAATCACTAGGATTAGACCCCCGTGTGCATCCTTCTGGGTTAGCTAAACCGCACACAGTTGAGCTAACACCCTTCATTGGGTGTGAACCTCCTTACGTTTGCTTGCAAGACTCTTCTTTCATTCTTTACGTTCCACTTTTCATTAACATTAACTTCCGCTTTCATTATATAATACTTTACGTTTATTAATATAATCACACCACGTAAAGCCACGGAGTAATACATAATAAGGAACATAAAGAAAATAGGCCTTAAACAGACATAACATCATCATATAATCATCACATATTATCCTTGGAAACATCCCAAGTCATAGCCTAAAAGTCCCTCTTTCCCGAAAATTTCAGAAAATTTTCTAAGTCTTTAGGCGCATGGGTACTATGCAGGCGCTTGAGCCTGATTTAGGCGCATGGGAACTTAGGCGTTTGGGCAGTTGGGCGTATGATCATACTTAGGCACTTGGGCATAATTCTAGGCGTATGGGCACTATTTGTGCGTATGAACCTTGGGCGTTTGGGTACTGTTTGGGCGCATGATCTTTAAGCGCATGAGCACTTAGGCGCATGGCCAACTGTTATCTAACTAACCTTAATTTCAAGCCCAAAAACATCAATCTAACCTGTTCTAGCCTAGTTTCTAGCATACTAAGCATTAAAACAAGCATACAACATGAACATAATCATAAATCCTCCCGAACATACACCCACCCACAACAGGGCACACGCATATACATACGGGTACATACCCAACTTTAATAAAAATGTTAAAACATGCATTTCCAGTCCCAAAATCAGTTAAAACATTTAAAAACGGGGATCTAGAACTCACATTTTGCAACTTCAAGTAATACTTCCTTCAAACCCGAATGCTTATGAGCTCAAACATCTAAAAACACCAAAACACACAACCGAGCACACACAAACCCATAAGCACATACCCAAAGGCTGAAAATTCAGAAAACCATCAGCCAAGAACCCCATAATCCGAAAACTAACCTGAATCAGCCTCTTCTTCTTCTCTCTAAAACCCGAGAGAATTCTCTGCTCTCTCTCTCTAGAAAACCCGATGGAAGATGATGTGCAAAGGGGTGGGCGGCCATGCCACCTTTTTGAACAAATTAATAATAAAGTTTGTCCCTTGCACAACTTTAACCTCTCAACTTGGGTTATTTTGCTTTTATTTCTTTTTCTTCACTTTTCTTTTCTGTTAAAATTCCCGGGTGTTACACTATAGTTTATAATAAATGAGTAACTAGGGATGGCACATGACACTCTTTTGTTACTTGAAAAAAAAATTCTGCATGAATCCATATATTATTTTAGTCAACTTTTTTATTTCAAGAGAAGCTAAATTAATAATCTAGTTTTTATATATTGATTTTTGAATTTAAAATTTATTATCATCAAGTAAAATGTTTAATCATATTATCTTGAATTATACATACTTTGATAGCAAAATAAATTTCGATTAGAAAAGGTTAAAAAGAAAAAAAAAACTTAGTGATATATTTATAGTAGTGTAATTTTAAGACAACCGATTTTAATTTACACGAATCAACTGTGTGTTATATTTACATGAATCAACCGTATGTTATATTATCCAAATAAGTATTCAAAAGTTAATAAATTTTAAGGGTGACTTTTTATTTTCTTCGTTATATGTAATACGTTAGTTAATCATAAAAAGTATTCATACATTTATAAGTTATATCGTTTTCATATTTTCAATCCGTATAATACACTAGTTTCTAGCCTGGTATATTATCCATTTTATTAAATAAATCTATCAAATTACCATTTTATCTTGGTTTTATTAATGGATTTTTACATATTAATGTTTTGTTATTATAATTGTTTAAAACTTTGACAATTGTGTTTTGTATTTGGATATAACTTTGATTATCGATAATTACTGTTTTCAAAAGAAGTTTTAAACTTTTGTATTTGAAGTTGTAATTTTATCATTTTTTTATATATATAGAAGACTCAAACTTGAATAAATATGTGATTTATGTACGTAAAGAATGATAATGAGTAAAAATAACATAGTAAAAACATGAATACAATAATCATTTAATTAAGAATTTTAATGAAGTAGGTAAATAGACAACATATATGTTTTATCAAGGGAAATACATGTAATTAATAAGTTCAGTAAGGGCAAGTATGTAAATGCCCCAAAAATAAAAAGTTTTATAATAACATATTTTTTAATGTTCTTTTTTCAACCTTTTTAAACTGTTCGTTCTTTAAACGTCATTCTTAAAACCATATGATTTTTTCAAACAAAATTTTAAACTTATTTGATTTTCTTAAGTTTTTTTAAACCATTCACATTTTAAAACATATTTACTAAAAATAAACATCTTAGGTTTTTAAATGTCCTTTTACAAAAACAATTCCTTTACAATAAAATATTATTATAGAATCAATCATAACTGTAATTATTAAAAGAATCTAAACATATAAAAACCTTCAAGTGAGTTGGTTCTTTATTTTGTAATTTTTTACTAAAATAACTCTCATGTTGAAAACTTAACGGAAAAAATAACCGTGTTTGTTATGTGTAGTCACATGGATTCAAATGACAATTCTAGTGAAACCTTTAGATGTAAATGGCAACATTTTACACTCCTGGATTCAAATGACAATTTTTATGAAACACCAGAGACATAAAACGCATTTAACTCTATTTTTTAAAACATTCAATAAACAAACGGTTTTAAAAATAATTTTTAGAAAATGAATAATTTTAAAAACTACATTAGAAGACTGAATGGTTTTAAGAAAGACAATAATGCTTTTAAGTACCTTATCAAAGAATCATGAGAAATACATTAAAAGTCAAAAGGTTATAAAAAACATTTAAAAAAAATCTAAAAACATTTTTTGTTTGTGTATTAAATATAAATAATATTAATTATGAAAAAATAAAAATAAAATAAAACGTTAATTAAATTTATCATCCGTACATGTAAAATATTTATTTGTTTTGACAAATTCAATCTTATTAACTAAAGTAACATAGTAAAGACCACTCATGAGAGATAAACATTTTGACTTAGGATTCTTTTGTAATTGAAGTTGCGGAAAACAATTGTAAAACCACAGCACACCAGTTCATCACCTTTATAGACTACTTGTAAACTTATAAATTTTTTTAAAACAAATTTGACGAGTGCAAAGCTTTTATAAATCGGGGAAACGTTATACTCATCAAAAGGCTTACAAATTTCGATTAACAAAGACATGCAAGATAAATCAAATGAAAAAAAGGACGAGGTGCCATACAATCTTTTGAAGTCACCTTTTTTTAATATTTACAAGTTCTTTAGGCCAAAGTGTCATTCCGACCTACACTGCCTTTTAATTTATAAGATTCCAGAATGAACTAAACATCGATCGAACAATAACCTTTTCAATGTCTTTTGTTTATATTTTATACCGAGTGATAATAAGACATTCAGTTTGAAACACATTATTGTGAAAAGTGTTTACAAAATTAACTAAGCAAGTTTTTCTCTTTCTCAAATAATTGAACAAGTGTTCTTAGTTCTTACAACTTTCTTTCTTTCTTCACTTGAATCTCTCAGCTCCTAGTCAGCAAATCAAGCAAGATCCTAGATGCCGTTAACCATCAACGACGACCAACACAAGTGCCATTCATCCCCAAACCAAAACATAAACCTACTTTGCCATATCAGATTGGTTGTTGAACAACTTCCAAAACATCACGTAGAGATGACTGGCTATCTAACGATCGACTCCCCTAACTTTTCCAGTTTTAGGTATCAGGTTTGATACATGACCCTATAATTCTAATGTATTACACATCTATCAATTTAAAGTCACAAACCCATAGCTTTGTAGCCTAACGGAATTGGTGTTAACTTATAAAAATGTGTTGGCTTAAATCGTTACAAATACTATGTTAAGTAAATTTAGAAGAGAACTTCTTGTTAAAAAGAATTTATAATCACAGTGTGACATGAATGAATTGATTTAAGAAAAGAGCCTTTCCAGTCAAAAGAATCACTAGTTTGTCAATTTGTCACATACCCCATCCCCGCCGTTTATTAAACACCATTGCTGCCACCACCGACCAACCTTGCAACAATCCATCATCACCAATACCGCAACCCCCACCACTATTCCCACCACCATCATTACACCAATTTGTCGTCCCACATAACTGACAACAAACCATATGTGGTAGTAGCAGTGGCACCTAATAAGCGGCGGGTGGCAATGCAAAGGTCTATGAGCAGGGTACGTGGTGGCAGCGACAGTTCAAAATGCCACAACAATCAGGTGAGGATGAGGTAATGATAAGAGATTTCAATTCTTCTAAAATAGTTGTCACCTATAAATTCAAAACCCTTTGTAAAGATTTAGATCCCTTTCAATTCTAGATCCAACTCTTAAACATTAATTCCTGTGACAAATTTCAAATCTTGGAAAAAATTTCAAAGAACCAAAGAGGTTTTCATCTAATTTGACACTCCATTCTACTCCAAAACTTGAAATGGCATTTAAAGACTCACATATAATTCCTCATACTTAAAACATTGTTTCATTTCCATTTTCTTGTGATTGCAAATAAAAAAGAAAACAAAAATAAAATAATTGGTTGAACAGTGATGGAATGTAAGAAAATTTTAAGAGATAAGCAAAATTTAAAAAAAAAAAAAACATGTGATTTTCAGTTAAATTATAAAGTGAAAACTGAAGAAGACGTACGAATGCTCTAAACCCCGTCTCTTAAATCATTTGCAGTTTGCTAAAGCCGATATTTTTTTTTCTTTGGTTATTTGAATAGAAATGTGTTACTGTATCTTAGGTAAAAGGCCACTTGGAAAGGCAAAACACGACCAACATCTCATGCCAAACAAGTTTCGAGAACCGATGCACCTTCGAATTATGATTTTGAACTCAAAATATGAGTTACAGGGAGGAAAAAAAACAAGTTTTGAGTTGAGAAAAACCTCCTTCCCGTGAATTTCAAATGGTTTCACATCAAAATCAGTTTAAACTAGAAACTTTAATCACCAGCAGTCATGGCATGAAACTTTAGATATTTGAGAAACACCAATATTTTATCATAAGAATACCGTTTCAGTTTAGGTTTAAGAAATGGAAGAAGTATTTGAATATAGAAATATGTTTACGAACACGAACTGGATGAATCCAGGTGTGTGTTTAAAATGAAAAATTAGATAGTTGGAAAAGGCACTACTATGAACCTTCAATAAGTTACCTCATGCTACAGGTGCTTCATTGGATGGAAGATTGCCCCCAGATAGACCCTCGATTCTTCGCCATTTCAAGAACTCTACCCACAATGGATTTGAAGCACTTCATGCCCATTTACTCTATAGATACATCATATTGAGAAGTACTCAAGATCAAGAGTTATTGATGTATGTATTGATGAATCAATATGGGTATTTTTCTCAAAAGGGTCAAATGGGTCAAAACACTAAATTAGATAACTGTCAAAACTCACCAAAACTCTACCGAGAAAGAATTTGAAGCAACTGACGACTATGTACTCAGTAGATTCATTTTATTTAAAAGTACTCTTCAATATAGAGTTCGCAAAAAATTTGATGAGTTGATGAGTTATAATATTTCTCAAATGGGTCAAAAATAGCTACATGGATACAGGTGAGAACTCACCAATATGGATTCAAGGGCATAAAACCTCCTTAATTGTTTTATATAAATAACCATTTTGTTTTTCCATTTTGTACAACCTAAACAAAAAATGTGCTTTTACAGGTAAGCACAATAACTGGAATGAAGTTGTATATTACCTGAAATAGCCACTGGTGTAAGATGGTTTACGAAGTGGCCCATGTGTAAACAATTACAGAACCTGGCACTCTGACAGAGATGTTATGATTCTGAAATGACTTTATGGGATCGCTAAAAAGGGTAAAGATTATACTTTCAATATAGCATTGCTATGATTAGGAAATTATAGGAGGTTGAAAGCCTAGAAAATAAATGCATCAAACATTTTAAAATACCAGTCATGGAGTTTAACATAGCAAAGAAATACCATCCTCGACGCATTTTAGAAACAGATAAACATTGCTTTTTTTTAATAGACCATAAAACCTAGTAGACAAAGAAAATACAAGCTTTTTTATTCTGCTAAGCAAGTCATGACGTTTTTTGGTAGATATTGTAAAGACTTCATTTGCATGACTGGCTGGAACTTCAGAAGAATCAGCAGAGTCCAAAACAAAACAGATTGATGCATCTATGGTTGAATCTGCACAATGAATTGTAAAAAAACCATAAAAACTTGATTTTAAAAGCAACATTTCAAGCAGAAAAAAGATGGTCAAATAAATAGAAAAGCATTCCCACCCCTCTTCAAAAATCTTTAAGCTTGTGATACATGTACTCAAATTATAAAAAATAAAGTAAGAAGATTAATGAAAACAAGAAAAAGATGTCAGTTGTTGGTGCAATTACTAACTTGTAAGTTAAAACCATGGAACAATTACAGTAGTGCCACATCACCTGCACATATGCCTATCTGGACTGACAGTTCCCAGTAAAGTTTTAAAACTGGAAGAAAATTATATTCTTCTGGAATTTCCCTCTAATTTTTTGCAACAAAAAGGCATATTTACCTTTTTTGAGTGAAAACCTTAAGACAGTATATCATTTATTTCACTATAATAATAAAAATACATTTTTAAATCAAACGTAATAAAGACCCAAATACCAAGGATAACGCAAACTTGTAAAAAGAAAAGACTATTGATGCCAGTATATGAATTTTATAAAAGCATTAGTAGAGAAAGTTTACGTTTGAAAAGAAAAAAGGTAACATAGAAAATTTAGTATTACTAATGGAACCAAAAATGATTAACTTTGTTGGCTTTAATCATATAAAACAAATGCCTTCTTTGTAATCCTAAAATAAAATATATATTCAAAGATTCAGTCTTCCTCCATTTCCACCCTTTGTTGTGCAGTAAGGATCTGAGATCTTATCCATCATCATACGTTTTCACACATACCAACACCTGATATTGTTAACACAGGCAATACAGGTTGATTAAGTTAATAGTTAGTTGTTCCAGCATTAAAATTCACAGATAATTATCCCGAGTTAACATAATAGACTGCTGAGATTACATAGTAGCTACTTGTATCAACCTCTAAAACCACAGCTAAGCAAGCAAGAAACACATGCTGCATATGCACAACAAAGTAAGCCCTTGGATAGTAAGATCAGAGAAAAAGATACAGACTAGATAGAAAAGAAAGGAAAAGCACACTACATTCATTCAACTCATGTGTATAAAATAACTATCTTTCATGTCTAACCTACAACATAATGTCATACTGCAACTTTCCATTGTGTTTTAAAATATGTGTATGATAATCATATTAGAACTTAAATAGCAGATTATGTAGCTTTCAGCACTTCCCATGTAGTTTCATTGAAGAATAGTACAAAAGAGTTATGAAGCTTTTCAATTACCCTGTTTATCTATCACCTCCACTTTTCAGTACTGTTATGTTCGGACACCAAATCAAACTTATTTTACTTCGAACTATAAATGTATTATGCAGTTGTTGTGGTGCATGCAGTACTTTCTTTGGTGTACCAGTCATTTCCTTCTTCTGAACCACAAGAGCAATAAAAAATGCAATAGGTGTCTTGCTACCATTATTAAAATATTCAAATACCAGTGTTAAATGACCTTCAAATTTCAAGAGTATACTCATTCATTTACTTAGGAGTGTGGATTTGCATTATAAACTAGTCACTTATTTTACCCTGGCAACCAGAATTAATCAGAAAAACAAGAAACATGTAGTCAGAATGTCAAATCAGGCAAACAAGATTACTTGCAAGCATACCAAAATTTCACAAAACATATCACTTTTTACTCACCTAGTGACCCTGACCCATGTAAGATCCACCACCTTGTGGCCTACTGCCTCCTTGGCCCATCTGCGGATTAGCATATCCTCCTTGCTGGTAGCCTGCACCACCCTGATTCCCATATCCACCTTGCTGGTTAGCAGGGGCACCAAGACCACCTAAAAGATTAGTAATTCCCAATCCAGCTCCCTGAGTAGCAAGAAGTGCGGTCAACGCCTGCCCCAAAACAGGCGTTAATGCCGGTGGAGGGATAGGAGGAGTGTAACCCACAGGGGGTCCAGAAGACCCCATCATGTGACCTTGCCCTGCACCACCTCTCATACCAGAAAACTTAGCCTTTTTCGAAGGATGATGATGATGACCACCAAACTGCTGCTGCTGATTGAAACCCTTGGTTGGTTTCGGACCATCAACAGCCTTCTGGCAATGCAAAGTATGTCCTTCAAAGATCTTGTGTGGCTCTTCCAATGCCTTCTTTGCACTGTCAATGCTCTTATACACAAAAAGTGCAAACCCTTTAGGCTTCCCTGTCTGCTTATCCAACCCCAATGGACCCTCCTCAATCTCCCCAAACTTCGAAAAGAACTCCGTAAGCTTCTGCGGATCGATCTCAGCTGCTACATTGCTCACGAATATCTTCCTCTGCGTATACTCAGACACCACAGGCGCAGTCGGTGGAGGAGCTGGAACCGGACCTGCAGAAGCCAGCTGACACGAGGTTATTCGATTTCCTATCTTCTTCTGAGGTTCCTTCAATGCTTTCCGAGCACCTGCTCTATGTTTAAACAGTATAAACCCGTATCCTTTCGACTTTCCGGTGTTCTTATCCACCACAGCCTTACAGTCCTCAATTTCACCGTATTTCTCATACTCACTAATTAGGGTTTCAGTAGTGGTATCCCAACCTAACCCGTGCACGAATATCTTCCTATGAGCAGGATCCGCATCGGCAATCTTCTCCACACTTGCGATCAAATCAGGATACTTAGAAACAGCCTCTTTCATAAGTAACACAAGTTGTTCTTTCGAAAACGGCTCCAGAAGCTTCTCTACAGGTTCTTCCGTCAAATATTCGCCATTCGTTTCAGCCTTAACTTCTTTGGCATCGTTTTCGGTTGTTTCTTCTTCGTTTCCCTCTTCTTCTTCCTCCGGATCTTCTTCTTCCTCCTCCTCCTCCTCCTCCGCTTCTCCTTGTTCGTTGATTTCTTTATTCTCCTCGAAATGTTGATCTTCCTGCTCTGGCTCCTCCTTTACAACAACGTCACCGGCGGTTTGTTCCTCAACCTGTAGTTGATCTTCTGCAGACGATTGTGAAGGTTGTGAAGCACGAGACTTTCGCTTCTTGGCCATGGCGGATTCTTTCGGATTTGGGATGGATAGTGTGTACGCTAGGGTTTGTGAGAGAAATTGAACGTTTACGGGATGTTTGTCTTTTAAGGTGATTCGGGTTCGCGAACCCGCTTTTCAAACCGGAAACTTGCTCCTTTTGCACTCTATTTTTTTTTTTTTTAAGTAAATGTGTTGTAGGGTTTTATTTAGTAAAGTTTTAACGATAAAGCATGTAGAATTAGTTAATATCGATTTTGAAGGATTGAACCAGTACTATCCAGTGGTATAAATGTTATATAAAATATTAGAGGGGAGTGTTATAAATACAGATTAATTTAGAATCAGCTTAATGTTTATGCGCTTTAGGGTTTGATGGTTGTGATTTTGTTTTTCGTTCTTCACAGTCGTTATCCTGCAATCGACCACTGGATTCCACCCTAGACTCACCTTTGCAACCGATAAAAAGAGGAGAAGAATCCCCATGGTTATGAAACGCTGGTTTTCGTCGGGGTTAGTTCTGAAATACCAGGCTTGTTTTTCTCTTGGTCTCAAGAGATGAGATTTCCTCCTAAATTTTAAGGTTTTTTTGGTAAATTAAGATGGGAATATGAAAAGGATTGGCGATGAGATAAGTGAAAATTAGATGTAAAACACAAACCCTAACCTCACTCCATCGTCGATGTAAATCAACGTTGAGAAATCAACCTGTGGTTTTGGTTTAATTTGAGGGAGTATTTACACCGAAATAGAAGACGTTCAACGAATAAGAAATAAGTCAAATGTAACAAGGAAAATGGCAGATGAGCAATAATTGTAGAGGGTGAAGTAAAGGTAATTATGTAACCAAATATGTTCAATTGGTCAAATCATTTACTTAGCCCATAATGTAAGTTTCCTTCTATAGATGGTCTTAAGTTCGGGCCTGACAGGGATGTACTAATGTATGAGCTTTCATTCGGGGACATATCGTCCTAGTGTCCCAAGATTCTATACTTGAATAATGAAGATGATCGGGTGCGTTAATGGCCCGTCAATGATCCAATTAGACATTCAATATATAATTTATTCACCATCTCTAGTGGGTTCCTGCTTCCCGGCCTAGATATTCCATCCTCAAGAAAATGATGTCACATTAACATTTATTTGTATGATAATATCAATGCAAGGTTTTAAGAGTGTTAGTTTCACGTAAAGAAAAATTCAAATCACTTCTAGAATACTTTCGACTTTATCTCATGCTTCTAATTACACTAAATTTATTTTTAAAAATATTTATTAGTTCAAGATGACTTGAAGTCTATTAAAGCAAAATGCTGAACATAAAAGATTTTGTTAGTTACTACTTTCAATACTAAATTATAGCAAGTTTTTAAAATTTGTCTTTGATAGTAGGAATAATAAATGGCAATGAGATTTTTATTATAACATTTAAAAACATTTCTAAGATTCACAAATTTGTCCATATAAATTAACATAATATTCATGATATAATTAAGATTTTAATTGTTTTGGATATGTTTTAAGTGGTATCATCAATTTAGATTAAGATTTGTTACCTAATAACAATATTAGGTTGTTATAATATCGATTGAATTGGGTTTCTAGATTTTTGTACCTATCATTCATGTAATACATCAGAATCTATCGTACCTAAATTTTAGCTTGGTCACAAATCAGATACTAGCATATTTCAATCAAATGAAATTAATATATCAATAAAAGACCTATAATTATACTTATTTTGAGAACCAAAATTTCTTGTAAGTATATATTAAAAACTTGATAGTCATCATAATTATTTATTTAACCTCTACTCTTATTAGTTATGAAATAATGATAATACTCGGTGTACAAGATATTTATTTTGGCAAACATGATTATTCATGTGATAGAGAAGTGTATTAGCCTTGAAATCCCCCAACATTAGTGTTTAGCATAAAATTGTGTTTCTTATTTCAACGAGCGTAAAATTAATATATAAATATATACACACACATTATAATTTTGTATCTTTTTTATTTCATTAAGCTTAAAACTTTTTATTCGAGACACCTCCATGCTATGATAATACGAGTTTGGCACTCGATAGTGGCTAGGTAAGCACCCACACTTAACCTAACTAGATTTTTTTCCCGATTGTCTGAGATTCGTGCAACCTCCGCCCAACCCATCAACGATAGAGGCAGTGGCAATCATGATGGGGTCTGTCTAGGCGAGTACTAGTTAGTGGTGTAAGGGGTTGTAAACACCATCATAGGAGGAGAACCCACCATATAAGGCGGTGAGGGGTGTTGATTCGAGATGGCAGCGACATATGGTTTCCTACTTGAGTCCATCTTGACGGTGGACGTGGCGGTGCTGCCTGGTAGTTTTCATGGGTCTAACTTCAAGCAGCAGCCACGATGGTGGCTACCAAAGTTAGTGGTGGTGGTTGTTTTTGTTTCCCCACGGCAACGCAAGGAGCTGGTAGTGCCATTTGAGTCCGACGACTTCAACGATGGTGCTAGGGTTCTAGGCAAACTTTCTGCAACCCCCACACATCTAGATCTATACATGTATGACATTATAGGTAGTTTATTACTCTTGCACATGCATTACAATTTATCAATGAATTATTAGAAAAATTATATTTTCTCATTTATCTCGCGGTTTGAACACATACTTTGGATGATTTTGTTCATGTGTTCTATTATCTTGATAACAATCTTGCCACATTGAATTTAACATCTAACATTGTATTAGATGGGAATTGGTTGTCTTGGCATAAGATATTAAAAAGACTTTAAATCCGTTTAGTTGATTTATTCACGAGATCTCTTCCTAACCTTTTAGTTAGATGATCAGCTAAATTAAGCTCAGATTTTACAAACTCAATTGATATCAATGTTGAGCACTACGATTACTAGTAAATCTAATCAACTTACCCACAACATAAGCTATGTAAGGCATTATGCTAATCATAGCTTACATTAAACATCTATAGGACTTTAAATACTCTAATTATGATACTGAATCACTTGAATTAGGCATAAGCCTAATACTAGTATCTCAAGGAGTAATAATAGGAGAATAATTAAAATGATTTAATTTCTTTAATAATTTCTCAATGTAATGAAACTATGTCATGGATATACCAATGGCATTCCTTTTAATCCTTATCCTAAAGATCACATTTGCATCCCCTATATTCATAGAATTGTCAGTTCGAGTTGTTACTAAATCATAATTTTTGTTCAAAATGTAGTTGGATTCCTTAATCTTTTTTCCATCAAGTTGCATCATGGTGGTTCCTTTACTCGATTTCCAGGTTGTACCTACACAGGAGGTAAGATTAACTACATGGATTTGATTGATATTGACTTGTTCTTGACACCAGGAGATGGATTTGATAATGGGTGAATTAGACTATCCAGTTAATGTAGAGCCCATCTATTATCATTTCTTACTTCTTGGAGGTGATTTTAGATTTTGGTCTTCTTGCCCTAGGTAGTGACTCAGATTATATAAACTTATCCAAATTTGTGTCTGTGCATAAGTTGATTAGTATGTACACTGAAATTAGCATAACAAACCTACATACATATTTTTGCTCACCGGCAAAGCTTACTATTAAAGAGATTAGTGATGAAGGTGCTAGGGATGTTTCGGTTTAAAATGCTTGGCACTGGGAGGGTGGATGAAGTGGGACAATTTAGTGGTGTTGGGGAAGGTAGTGTTGTGTTTAATCAAGCTGAACAAGATCAGGATGGGAATGTCAATGATCAAACTAATCAGGATCAGGATGGGAATGTCAATGATCAAACTAATCAGTATTAGAATGGTAACGAGAATGACAATGTAGGTGATGAAGCTGAACAAAATCAGAATGGGGATGACCATGTAGATGATCAAGCTGAACAAGATCAGAATGCAAATGTTAATGTAAATGGTCAAATTGAATAGGATAAGAATGTGAATAAGAATGTAGGTACTGAAATTAAACAAGATCAGAATGGGGATGAGCATGTAGATGATTAAGTTGTTCATGATTTTAATGAGGATGACTATGTAGATGATCAAGCTGTTAAAGATCAAAATAAGGATGGCTATTTAGATGATCAAGTTGAATAGAATGAACATGTAGATGCCATGTGGGATGATATTATAGGTGATCACTTTCATGATAATACAACGGGGGATGATAATGAATATGATCAATTTCAAAAGGATGGATCTAGTGATGATAGTAATGAGGATGATAGTGATTTTATAGTTGATGAAAGTAATAGTATGGGAGATGTTGGAGTTTATATGAGGGATTATGAGTTGAATGTTGATTTAGATGTATAGGATAATGTTAGGGGTGATCAGGAAGATGTTGAAGTAGATGTGTTAAACAATGACTTATTTGAGAGCGGGTTAGATTCTGATGAGAATGCTACAAGCATAAGAAGGCATAAGTTAAACTATCTTAGGAGGTCAAATGAAAAGAATGCAAACTTTTATCTTGGTCAACTGTTTGGCAGTAAAAAAGAAGGGAAAACGTTGATTAAAGCACATTCGGTTGAAACTAGAAGGCTTATCAAAATTGTGAAGGATGATAAAATAAGGGTTAGGGCAGTGTGTCATGGTTTTTTACCAAATTTTGAAATTAGACTAGATGGAACCCATGTGTCATGCAATAGTAGTCAACCTAAAGGTAAGGGATCAGTGGTGACTAAAGACAAAGGAAAAGGGCTAGACGTGCCAAAAGTGAAAAATGTTGGTGGAAGAGGGAAAAAGACAAATCCTCGCCAATATCAATGCCCTTGGGTGTTGTTACTATCAAAAGAAAGTGGATAAGAATCTTGGATGGTGAAGACTTTAGTTACAGAACATAAATGTCTTTAAACAAGAAACATTAATGCTTGCACCTCTACTTTCTTATCTTAAAGTATGTTAGATCAAGTTGAGGAAAACCTAGAAATACTTGTGAAAGCAGTTCAAGAATAGTTTCAAAGACATTTTGAAGTTGGAGTTTCTAAAATAAAAGCATATAAGGCCAAGGCTAAAGCCAAGAAACAAGTTGAGGGGGATTACATTTCACAAGATGCTCTGTTAAAGGATTATGTAAATGAACTTTTGTCTGCAAATCTAGGTACAACTGTTAAGATTGAGGTTGAACCAATAATTAATCCAAGTGATACAACCAGAAAATTCAAAAAAATGTATGTTTGCTATGGAGCTTTGAAACAAGGGTTTAAGGCATTAGGGAAGGATTTGTTAGGCTTAGATGAGGCTTTCATTAAAGGTCCATTCCCCGGTCAAATTCTAAGTGCAGTAGGTGTTGACCCAAACAATGAGATATACCCTGCTTATTTTGCAATTATGGAGGCAAAAAATGTCAATTCTTGGACTAGGTTTCTTCAACTCCTGGGTGATGATTTGAATTAGAAAGAAACTCAAACTTTACTTTCATTAGTGATAGACAAAAGTTTTGTGTTTTAATTTGTAGATTACTTTAATTTACTCTTTTAAACTTTATAACCTGTTACATTGGCTTGAACAGGGTATTCTTCTGTTATAACAAGGGTGTTCCCATATGCTGAGCATAGATCTGTCTCAGGCATATTCATGAGAATATGAAAGAAACTTTTAAAGGGAAACTTTATGAAGATATGCTTGGAAATATGCATCATCAACCACAGCTGTTCAGTTTCAAAAGGCAATGAATGATTTGAGAAAGTTTAACAAGGATGACTTCTCTTGATCGTCAAACATAACTCCAAAACACTGGTCTAGATCACACTTCTCAAGAATGATTTAATATTCATATTCAGTTTTAAAATATGATTAAGGAGCCTAGTATTTGATTTATTTATGTGTAAATAGGTAGGGCATTATCAGATGTGTTACTGAATAACATGTGTGAGGTTTACAATAGCAAGATAGTTGAAGGTAGAGACAAGCCTATCATATCAGCACTTGAATACATAAGGGAGTATCTCATGAAGGAGGATTGTGTTTTAAAGCTTGTTGATAGATGTGAAGGGATCCTTACACCAACTGCTACCAAAATGTTTGAATCAATCAAGAAAGAAGCAACTAGTCACAATGTCCTTTGGAATGGAGATGATAAATATCAAGTTAGTGGTCCAAGCAGTGATCAATGTATGGTGGATATGGGTACAAGAAGTTGTGTTTGCAGGAGATGGGAAATCACTGGAATGCCCTACAAAACATGTAGCGGCAACAATTTGGTTCATGGCTACCAATGGACAAGATGTTGGGATTTTAGAGAGTTGGTTCATCCAGTCTACACAATGGAAAAGTGGAAGCAAGTTTATGGTTACAATATCAATCCATTGAATGGCAGGTCTTTCTAGGTAAAGTCTGAAGTTCCTATAACCATTTTACCACCAAATCATCACAAACTAGTAGGAAGACCCAAAAAAGCAAGGAAGAGGTCAGCAGTAGAGATGGAAGACATTACCAAGGGTGGAAGGCTGCCAAAGAAGAATACCACAGTTACATGCAGCAACTATAAAAACAAGGGCCATAATTCTAAGTCATGCAACGGGCAGATGCAACAACCATTGAATGTGTTTGGAACATTGGCAACAACAACTGTTTTTGGTCTTTCTTTTAGTATGTATTTGTAACAATTATGATGTACTGTATCTTGAAACCTTGGTTTATCAGGTACTTGGACAATATGTAATGTATTTTGTTTGTTTGTTTAGGCAATGAACATGGTTCCATCAAGATTTAGGAAACAAACTACCAGCGGTTATACTTGTGTTTTATTGCCTACTAGAACAATACATTGATTAACCAAACAGTGCCATAAAGGCTAATTTATATTGCCACTAAAACAATATTACATTACATTTATGCATAAAGCATTACAAAATTCAATCAGAATACATTACTAAAACTACTTGCTACTTAACCAAATTGTAATCAAGATGAAACCTATCCAACTAAGAATCAATAGCTTCTTTAGTTTCATTACTTCAGCTTCAGATGTTTTCATATTTTCTTTCAAGTTGTTCTTTGCTTTAATCAGACCAGGGATGATATCAACATATCTTAGACACATTTGAGGATCAAACCATCTAAAGAATCTGCATTTTGAACATGCATAAAATCGACGGCCTGGGTTACGAGGTGTCCATGAGGTTTATATCATTGCTTCTTTACAAGAAGAGCAAAAAACCATTCTTCTTGACAAACGATCGATGATGAAGAACCCTAGATTGATCCACTTGTATGAAATCAGGGAGAAAGAGGGAGGTTTTGTTGGACGATGGGGTAATAAGAAAGGGGGGTATAAAAAGACCATTTTGCCTTCACGTGGAAATCACATGGGTTAATTTAACATCAGAAATTAACGGGCGTTAGAACCTAAGATGAAACGTGCAAATATTTTTAAACATAAATGATGTTTACTGTAATTTTTTTAATTTAAAAATAATTTATAAAAAATGATATAAAGTTAAAGGCCGAAAAATATAATTTAATAAAAAAAAAAAAAAAAAGAGGAAGAGCCCTGCACTCTTTGAAGTTTGAACCATACAACAAATACAAATAGGCTCAATTTTAAGGGAGAAACAAAACCCTAGAAATCCACGCCTTCTCACAGATCATCATCATCATCATCATCATCCCCACCATCATCATCACCATCATCATCACCATCACCTTCTTCTTCTCTACAAAACTCGTTGATTCTCTTCAATTCACCCCCAATCCAACCTCTTCTCACATGAACCTCACGTTTCAACAAGCACCACAATGACAGAATACGAGAAAAACACCTCCGTCAACTCACCCTCGAGCTCCCGATCGGTGACGCAGACGGTGAACGGCTCTCACCATTTCGTTATTCAGGGTTATTCGCTGGCCAAAGGCATGGGGATCGGAAAACACATCGCTGGTGACAATTTCACCGTCGGAGGGTACCAATGGGCCGTATACTTCTACCCTGATGGCAAAAACCCTGAGGACAATTCGACTTACGTTTCTGTCTTCATTGCCCTTGCGAGTGAGGGCACCGATGTTAGGGCATTGTTTGAGTTGACTCTTGTGGATCAGAGTGGCAAAGGGAAGCATAAGGTTCATAGCCACTTTAATCGGTCGTTGGAGAGCGGGCCCTACACGTTGAAGTATCGAGGCAGTATGTGGTAGGTTTTACAGTTCTATGGTGAATTCTGTATGATGATATTGCGGGTCTTGCTATTATTTTACATGGGTTTTAGAGGATTTGGAAGTTTTTGTGGTAGGATTGAATTTCTTATAGGAATTCTCTGTGCTTTGTTGTAGGATTATGTTTCATTATGTAAGAAAGATAAATGATTCTTAGGCCTGCAGCATTAACCTGAAGGTATTAGATATGCCTAATACATTCATTGTTATATTATACATATGGATTGTATATTGTTTAGGTCTTTCCCTTAGAATCAGGTGTCTCATCGGCTGTTTTCTTGCTTCTGGGATCTGTTTACTCATTACTGGATAATGGACATATGTTAGTTGATTTTTATTAGTGAATTTGGAATTAGTTTAGGCAGTTGACATTCTGTAGAGTAGGTTTTGTGTTTCTGGTTTCTTGATGTATGCAATTAACTGCGTAATCAGGCCCAATGTGGTCCGACTACCCTCCCGGACGCCATGCATATGTGAGCCTTGTGCACCGGGTTTGCCCTTTCTTAGTGCAACTGTTTGTTGTCAATTACAATATTTGAGTAAAAGATGGCATCTTTGTTATGTATGACTTTTTGAAGCAAACTTTGTCATTATTTGTTTTGTAGTTTAGTGGCTTTGCATCAACTCTTGACTCAAAACAATAAGCCTAGGTGGTTATTTTGTACTATGATAATATGAAATATAACTCATGGAACATAAATTTTGGAAATTTGATCATCAGAACATATCAATAAAAGAAGGAAATTAATAAAAAGTATTAAACTGCTTTAGGTATCCTTATTCTGATGGTTATTTATATGAAGTGTTAAGGGAATCTTTACTAAGGTGGGATTGCAAGTACAGAGTCTTTAATGTAGTTTAAATTTATCCCATTAGCAATTATTTGAGTGTTTATGTTTGGGTTTTTCTGATATTGCATTGTACTTATCAATATAGAGTATTTGGAGTAGGCAAGATTCTTATAATATAGGCAAGATTCTTCTTGATTAGGGAAGTTTTTTTTTTGTGCTCTATTGAACAAGAGTTATATCCTAAATAATTTTATTCTGAGGATTCCATTCAAACAGAAATAAAACGGCTAAATTTGTTTCATCATAAAACAAGATTTTAATATTAGTCAATTTCTGGATGTGTACCCTGTTTCTGGGATTTGGAAAATGCTTACAAAATTTTGGAAAATAGTACATATGTGGCTCCATAAAACCATAGTGCCACATGTCATTAGGATGCCTCTTGCTAAATCACTTAAAAATTATTAAAAATGTTTTATTGTAGAAATTAACACATCAAAATGATTTTTTAGGAATTCTATTGTTTGAAATTTGATGCTTATGATAAATTATGTTTTTATTTTACAAGACTGATGTGATTCATTTTCGATGTACTTGTACAGGGGATACAAGCGGTTTTACAGGCGAGCATTGCTAGAAACTTCAGACTATCTTAAGGATGACTGCTTGAAAATTAACTGTACTGTTGGAGTGGTGGTTTCTGCAGTAGATTGTCCTAGGTTACAACATTCAATCCACGTACCAGAGTCGGACATTGGATCACATTTTGGTATGTTGCTGGATAACATGGAAGGTTCAGATGTTGTCTTAAATGTGGGTGGAGAAAAATTTCATGCCCATAAGTTGGTTTTGGCTGCTCGATCCCCTGTATTTCGGTCTCTGTTTTTTAAACAAGACGGAGAGAAGCATCATGAGATTGATCTTACTGACATGGAACCCAAAATTTTTAAGGTAACTTTACTATATATTCATTACCAATTCTGTTATAGTTGAATGTACAGGTGGAAGTTTGATTCATTTACTAAATATTGGATAGATTTCAGTTCTGTTTTACAATTGCAAGAGGTGTGAATATGGCTAAATAAAAGAAATAGATATAAGGGAAATGGGTCAAATAAGTGGACGTTGCCCACATGGTATTTTGAATGTTTATAATGCCTTAATACACTTTATGCAAATAGTTAGATTTATATTGAAATAATTTAGTTTTTGAAAATGTATAAATAGATTAATACTTTATAAAAATTATAAAAATGGACAAAAAGTGTTATCAGTCATGGGCTATCCAATCTGAACTAGCTCATTTCAACCTGTATTAGCCTATGTTGTCAAAAGCACAAAAAGCGCTAGCCTAGGCGCTCAGGCCAGGCGAGGCGCACCAAAAGCGCCTTCCACTGTCATAGGCGCTCTTCCGGTGAGATTCCGGCCAAACACGACCTTCCGACGACTTCCCGGCTAGATTCCGGCCAACTTCAGGACGGATTCTGATGAACTTCTGTATATTCCTGCCATACTCCGTCTGGATAGGTGTGTGTTGAGTACTTGAGTTGCATTATAAAAGTTCAGAAATTTGAAGAACAAAGAAAGAAGATGAAGTATATACTTTGCAGGGTGGAGAGATATGGTTAGAATAGAGAGGTATGAGAGCTAGGTATGAGAGGTATGAGATATGGTTAAATCTGAGTTGATTTTTAGAGGTAGGTACTGAATTGACTTCTCTTTTTCCTCTGTAAAAAGTGACTGTAAAAGGGAGTGTGCAGGTACCAAACTCCATAAAAAATTGCTTTTAGTTTGAATATTAAACTAGTATAGTATAAGGTTAGTAGTTTTTTTGTTATAGTTATATATATTTTTATTTTTTAAGCCTATTATATATATTTTTATTGTTTTCTAATAGTGTGCCTTTTTTATTTGAGGCGTGCGCCTTTTTTGCTCCTTGCGCCTGGGCGACAGGCGAGGTATTTGCGCCTTGAGTGCGCCTTGCGGCTTGCGCCTTTGACAACTATGGTATTAGCACTTAACCGTTTTGATATGGAACAGGCCATGCTACACTTCATATATAGAGATACACTGATGGAAGATGAGCTAGTGGCATCTAGTTCATTCTCTCAATCTGATTCATTAATAACCAAGTTGTTGGCTGCTGCTGATAAGTATGATTTGGTCAGACTTAGACGGATGTGTGAGTCTCACCTTTGTAAAGATATAACTGTAAATTCTGTTGGTAGAGCACTAGCAATGGCAGATCATCATCATGCCACTGAATTGAAAGCTGTTTGCCTAAGATATGCTGCTGAAAACCTTGCAGGTATTTGTCATTACTCATTAAGCATTGATTATAGTTTATTTTTTCAACCAAGTTTTTTAGTGAAGAATGCTTTCTACAAAAAAAAAATAATAATAATAAAAAAAAATTTCTTTTATATACTTCTGTTTAGTGTGTGCTGTCCATTTTATACTTGCTTATGTCTTTAGACATGCTTTTGCAATTTTTTCCATCTGTCTCTCTCTTTAATGCTTTCACCGTAAATATTCAAATGGACATTTGTAGTGGTAGACTGGTAGCTTTTATGAATTAGGTGCTTATAGGGTATTCTTTATTTAGTTATTGTTGAAGTGGGAGTAGTGCACCATGCTCATGCAACATTCTGCTTTCATTATTCCTTGTGGAACTTACTACTAATTTATTATCTCTGTCCCGAAAAAAGTCCTAACTTCAACTTCACATGTAGTTTTAGTATTATTTGACTAATAACTAAATATCTAATGCACATCTTAATTAAAAAAACTTAAGAAAACCTTCAGAAAGAAAAGAATTGCTGCATTGTTATCAGATCACTCAAAATAGAATGTTGCGACATTTTATGGAACAGATACATTTTTAAACTATCAGATTTTCTGAATCAATCTGCCTAATGTGTATTATTAGTCTATGAAATTGCATTTATTTAACAATTATTGTGTATTGTGATTGCTGATTGGATTAATATCTGTTCACTACTGTTGTTTTCCTTGCAAGGTGTATAAATAGTTTTTATGCGGGAGATAGTTAAAGAGTCTAATAGTAGGGGTTATCTCTGATCTTGAAAGTACACCGTGCACTAATGTTACCAACTTTTGTAGCATCTCATGTTTTAACATCATACACATTGTATTAGCAAGATTGTTATGGATAGAAATATAGAATCAAACATGCCCTCAACTTTTTGGAAAAACCATAAGCTTTTGCTACTAGATGTATTAGGGTAGTGTGTAGACATTGTAGTTCATGAAGTTTTACCATTTAAATAGGTACCATGGCCATATGTACTTTGATGATCAACATTATATAGTTCTTAAAAATTCAAATTTAAATTTTATGTGGGATGTAGAAACAAGTTTTTGTGTCACATCAATATCACCTGTGGCCAGAAAAAGGGTCCTGGGCAGACTGTTGATGGCTTTGTAAGTTAAAAGTTAAGCTGAAAAAAAATCTTGGGAGGCATGCCAACAAAGAATACCAAATGAATGGAATTAGGTTCATGGTTCCAGGAGGTTATGAAATCCCAGTTCATGCCTATCATAGATTTGCTGCTAATATTATTGCATATCCTAGTACTTTGGGAAGATTCATCCTTCAGCCAGTACTAGGAACTAGAGACAATTACTTCCCAATTAAGGAAAATAAACTTATTCTAGGTTTTTGTTGGTAGCACACCTAGAGTGAGATGAAACATATGTAGTCAAAAGTCGTCCAGGCGCACATGCTCAGACAAGACAAGGATGTTGCGTCTGAGGTAGATGTAAAGCAAGGGTCTTAGAGAAGCGCATAGGAGGCGCATGCCTATGTTCAGGTGCAAGGTGATGCTTCTACTTCTCTTCTAAGCTGTAAGCACTTTGCCGATGCTGATTTTGAGCTTTCTTTTTTCCTGAGTTCTGAGCTTTTTGTGAGCTTTTCTTTTTCATTATTTTTGGATTCTTTTAGACTTTCTTTTTTCTTGTTTGGGCTTGTTTATTAGGGTAGAATTGATGTAGCTTTCATCTAGTTATCTCAGGTTATTTTTAATCTGATGGTTTTAAAAGGTTTTCTTAGAACTTTAATATTAGTCGGTGCTGCTTATATTAGGATATTAATAATATTCAGGGAGTAGTTAATTTTATATACTTATTGTGTAACTCTTATTTTTATTATTATTACAGTTTTTTTTACTCTTGGGTGTGGTATTTTGTGCATGCGTCTAGACGAGAGACCCTTTTGCAACTTGAGTGCGCCTTTGACTACCTAGGATGAGATCATCCTATGATCTTAGATGACCGTGAGTGCACCTTGCGCCTTTGACTACTCAGGTATTGTTGTTCTCATGAATAGATGAGTCATGAGCATACATGTGCTTGTATGTGTTTGTTGAAGCTATGTAATGAATTAATGAATTAAGTTTAAGCGTGTGAAAATTGAGGAATACCCCTTCTTTAGCTATCTAAAGGATTTACCTTTCTTGTTTTTATGTGGGTAGTTTAGTGTATGAAATTATGAATTCACGGAAATTTTCGAGTGTACATGAGAGAGAATACTTGATGTCACACACATTTACAATGAAAAGATCTATTTCCTATCACCACATCTGATCTTTAGATTGTGCGACTTTCAATGCTTAATCTATGTTAAATAACACATCTGCTCTATTTGCAGCGGTTATGAGATCTGAAGGTTTTGAGTATCTGAAAGAGAAGTGCCCGCGATTGCAGTCTGAACTTTTAAAGACTGTTGCAGGGTGTGAAGATGACTGTAGCAGCATTGGCGGTGGCAAGTCAAGAAGTGTTTGTGGTCAACTTTCAGACAGTGGTGATACAAACGGCAGGAGGGTCAGGCAGAGGACTTGGAGTCTAGAAGACTCTTGATTTTAAACAACAAAGGGTAAGCTTTCTGGGGTGGGAAAAATAGTGACTGGTGGTGTTGGGGTAGCTGACTGTTAACATTGATTTCGTAGTCATTTTTTTTAACTTTTTTGTAATAAAAAACAAAAAGAAAAAGTATATGATCTAATTCCATATGTAACAAAAGGGTGATTGCTGTTAAATGTAGATTTGCATTCGGTAAATTTTTCCAAAATGAATGTTGTTACATACGCATTGCTGTACTGGTCATTGTAAAATGTCAAAGTGGTCTTTGTTAGAAGTTAGAACCAAATGCGCATTTTACAGACCGAAAAAGTGATCTCTGTTACAACCAAATGCGTGTTTACAGACCGTAAAATGGTCTTGGTTTAGAAGATAATTCCCATGAATAAAAAGCTCCAAAAGAGCCCAAGGGAAACAGAACAGAACAGGGTTATAATGCTTCTAAGTACAGTAACTATTATTAAAGTTGTTTCTAAGAGAGCTGAAATTGACACTCTCATCTCTTATATCATATGATAATGTTCTCATATTTGAAATTCTTGACTTCACTTGCTTTGGAAAAATGTTCGGCTCTGTTGACTACTTGCTATGGTTGACCTTAAAGTCATTCAAACTTCTGTGTGGTTGACCTTACTTCTTGATACGGTTTCATGTAAAAGAGAGCTCAAAAGAAAGGCTCAATACTTAGATAAATAAGTTGCTTATAAACCATCTCTATGGGGATGATCAAAACTTCTGGAATCATCAAAACATTTTTTTGATAGAAATTGGTTTGACCTAAAAATGATTAGAGTGGTGTCAAACCTCAAATCTGTTTTGAAGGTTAAATAACTTTGTAAGGTTTATGGTAATGTTTTGAACATGTTTAATAAAAGTACATTTGAATTTGTTTAAAAAAAATAATAATAAATAAATAAATAAATACATGAGTATATAATAAGATAAATTTAAAATGATAAAATATGTATTTGCGTTTGAAAGAATACACAAAAGAACAACCTGCAAGATTAGATGCCTTCTCACTTTTGCCTTTTGTATAAAAGTAAATGGCTTTTATAATGTTTCATGACGCTAACCCATTTAAAGAAAAGCAGTAGATGCTCAATGTAAGCCAAGTAAAAAAATGCTTAATTCTAGTTATTTTTAACAACAGTCTTCAAATACATTCATTTTATTCTTTGCAGTGACAGGTTTCTAGTAAACAGTTGCGGATCTTATGACCCCAATACACATTGATTTTTTGTTGAAAAACCTAACCTTAGCGTAACATGATTGTGCAACTAGATTATCTCATGGGTCGAATAATTTAAACATGCCTTAAACAGTAAGCCAACTTGATAATAAGCTTAAACTAGATTTTTCACCTAGCGTGATACGTTAAGACCGTAGGACTACATTAACGTGGTAAGGTTTACGTTTCAAACGTCAAATTTTATTATGCGCCTTGCCCCTGTAATACTAATGTAGTTATGTCTCGCACATTATGACGTAAACATTGCCGACGTTAAAACGACGAACTCGTTAAAAAAGTACGTAGCAAAGAAAGTAAGGCTATTTATGTAAAATAATAATAATTTATAGAATAACCACACATATGTATATTAAAAAAAATAAACATTAAGATAATAGAGTACGTAGTTTACCACTTTATCTCGTGTAATATAATTAGAGTTTGAATAGTTTTACTTTTAGAACATTAAATAGATTTTTTTTTTCATGTACTCCAGTATCATTTTCTACACTTTAGGATATCAGATGTTAACTTTATATATTGTGGTTCTTGAGCAACAAATGTTTTGATCTTTCATTGCATGCACATTCTCTCCATCGGCAGGTGGTCTTCGTTGCACCGATTACCCTCTATTGTACAGAGTCTCTTCTTGGTGCTCTCATCATTCTCCCTCTCATCAGATAAAGATAATTAAAGTAACGACGCATTCGCTTTCAGGTCCTTGACCTCACTCTTGTATCCTTGTCTCCAATATCATATCCTTATCCACATCTTCATTTCAACCCCAAATTAGTTTTCACGGGTAAGCCTTTTTTCCTCAAGTCATGATTGTCGGAGTGTGGGTTCAACGACCTACATCTTGTTGTCTCTGCGACAGGGGGTGTCACATCGCGTTTAACTACATCCGCCCACATGCCCACAATAGTTTCTACTCGTTTTATTGGCAAAAAATTGAAACCCAGTAGGCAGCAAGAATGGTAGTAGCTGCTATTTTCACCATATCATGTGTGTAGAACCCCAACAGCTATGTCGAGAACCTAAACGATGTTGAATGTCACTACTCAAAGACGAAAGAGGAAAACTCGATGGAAGCTAAAAAAAATGCAACCCCATCACTAACGTTGTCATTGTATAATACCAAATATATCTCTCTGTCGGTGACACTATAGCCACCAGCATTACAAAACGAGTAATAATGTAACGAGTGGAATCATTCCTAACCCAAGTTGTCTCGTTGTGATATTTAAAAACATCTAGGAACTATTATTAAAAAGAACATATAACCATTGTTTTCACGACCGGATCGGACCGGCCGGTCCGACCGGTTCGACCGGGATTCGGCTGGTCCACCGGTCCGATCCCCCCCAAATCGTTTTCAGCAAGTTGAACCGGCCGGTTCGAACCGTTCGGCGGTTGAACCGGGAACCGGTTCGGACCGGATTTTGTATTTTTTTTTATTTTTTTGATTTTAATAGGTAAAAACGAGGTGTTGAAACATATATTAGTGTGTTGGATATAAAAATATAGTTAAGTTTTATATATAACTATAAAATACATGTATAAATTACTTATATTTAATTATATATATAACTATATATATAATATACTACATATATAATTATGACGTCATCCGGTTCTTAAATCCGGTCCGACCACCAAACCAGTAAGGCGTCCGGTTCGACGTCCGATCCGGTTCTGAAAACATTGCATATAACAATAAGCTTAAAATCCTAGAAAACTCTTGTTGGTTCTTTGAAGCAAATAACGCGGTTCCTGCAAACCTCCACCACCACACCACCACACCACCACCACACCACCACCACCATCACCACCGCACCATGGTCCAAACCACCACCTAACCTTCACCTTCACCTTGACCTTCGAACCCCCACACCACACGAACCAAAATGACGGATCACACCAGACCGGTCACCGGCTACCCCGCACCACCAGCCTCCAACGGCTACGCCTACCCTTACGCTGCCCACCCACAGCCCACCTACTTCAACGTCGCCGGAAACCCCAACCCCTACCAAAACCCACACCACCAACGCGCCGCCTTCCTCCGCCGCGTCATCACCGTCTTCATCGCCTGCATCATCCTCATCGGCACCATCCTCTTCATCATCTGGCTCGTCCTCCGCCCCCAGCTCCCCCACTTCCGCCTCCAAACCCTAACCCTAACCAACTTCACCCTAACCCCCACCCCCACCCCCCTCATCTCCGGCACCTGGACCGCCGCCCTCTCCGCCCGCAACCCCAACTCCAAGATCACCCTCCACTACGACCACCCCCAGGCCGCCCTCTTCTACCACTCCCAATCCATCGCCGTCACCACCCTCCCCCCCTTCGTCCAGGGGAAGAACAACGACACCACCGTCACCGCCACTTTCGCCTCCGCCTCCGAGTACTTTGATGATATCAATGGGATCAGTGACGAGAGGGCTCGTGGGGCTGTTGAGTTCAATTTCAGGATGGTGGCTAGGGTTAGGTTTAAGGCCGTTGGCTGGTGGACCAGACGGAGGGTTTGAGGGTTTATTGCCCTCATTTGTCTGTTGGGGTTTCTGCAAATAGTTCCTCTGGATCTTTGACTGGTGGGTCTAAAGATTGCAGGGTGGGTGCGTGATTGATGATGGAGTTTTTCAGTCTGCAGGTTAGTGGTGATCTTCTGACTTTATGGTAGTATGATGTCTGTACAGTATACTGGTTTTTTGTGTTTCTTGAAGATGAACCTGATTTCTTTGTTTTTTCATATGTAGTTATTTAAATTTGATTTTTTTGCTTGTGTGATTTGATTAATAAGTTCATTCATCTTTCTTTGTGTTGTTGGTTTCTCTGTTAGATGATTTTACTTCTTTGTTGGGTTCAATGCTTAGGATTATGATAATTTACAGTGTAACTACTTTAACAACTTATCATTTAGCTGATTCTGACCTGCTTATGCTTGAGTCTGATGGGTGTGTTCATGGTCTGGTTTTGATAAGAACTTTGGGCCCGACTTCTAACTATGGGTTTAGGAAACAAGCAAAAATGCCAAGTTTGGGGGGTTGAACCGATTTTTATTTGTTTTTAAAGTTGTTAGCTTGTCGTAAAATTTCAAAATTGGTTCGAAGTTGCAAACTAAAATGTTAACTTGCCAAACCGCCAGAACTTGAATCATATGGATATCAATGCGGCCAAAGTGGCTAAGTTTGCTTCTGTTTGGGTGGTTTTTTTGGTTTTAAAGTGCCTGTGTAAAGCTGTCATTTGAAACAATATGAGGATTTAATCTCATGCCATGGAATTTCAGCCAATTCTTACCTCTTTGAATGTAGAGAGCCCCATTTTATATAAACCATAATCTGCAGCAAGATCTAATTCCAATCTTGAAGAATTTGTATGTTTAAGAAGATGATGAGTGTGCCTTTAGATTTCATGCCAAAAGTTATATGTAGTTGGATTTTATAGAATTAGATTTTGCCTTCTTGTTGGCCTCGCAAATGGGCTGCTAATATCTGTTGTAGGTGGCAAACAATGGTTTCTGAGACGAATATGCCTTTATATTTCAGGGGATCGCGTCTCCTCAGCCTCTTTGGAGCGTTTTCTCGTCTCCTCAGTCACGCTTCCCTAATCCAAGGTTGAAGGTCCCATCTTAAGTAAACCATAATCTGCAACCTGATCTAACCGAAATCTTGAAGAATTTGTTTGGTTAAGGGTATGCCTTTAGATTTCTTGTCAGAAAGTTGTATGTATAGGGACTTTGTAGCATCTATACATTGAGTTCAGCTCTATTGTTGGCCTTGCAACTGCGTTGTAACAGAAGTTGTTGATAGCAAACAGAAGTTCTGAGATTATTAGTAGCATAAAGTTTTTCAAGCTATTCTTTTATAAAATCCATACATAAATGGTTAGTAGGAAGGTCTTCTTAGAATATAATGTAGGGCTGACAATTTCTTACACGAACCTGTTAACACGACACGACATGAAGTACCCAATTCTGACATACAATCTTGCGTATCCATGAGCATGATGCTTGTCTTTTTAAACTTAGCATACAATCTTTGGATTTCCTTATTAATTAATATGATAATTTATTTGCATTCTTTGGTGAAGGATACCCAACTTCAAATTTCCAAATCATCCTTCAACTTCATCCTCTTTAGTTTATTTCCTCCTTTTCTGCTCTTTTTATAGTCCAAGTTAATGGTGATTTATGACCTATAATTGTAGTAACTTTGGTAGCACAATGTGACACTAATGAAAAACAGAAGTGTTACTTAGAAAAGATAGGAATCAACCTATTTTGGAATGTAGACTCATTAAAGTGATAGTTTCTGGTTTTTCGACAAATGTCTCTATGAGGAAAACATGTGTAACTAACAAGCGATGGAAGTTATCGGTGTTGCATTACACTATTAACATTGATCACTGAATTATTACGAGTAGAAAAACTTCTAAACATTTTCAACTTAACAAAAGACGAGAATAACTTCTAGACATTTTCAACTTAAAAAAAAAGACAATGTAATAAATACTAGCATAGTTTTCATCGTAATGGCGTAAAAGGTATATGTTAGGTTTCAAGCGGCGTAGGGGAACCAACACACGAACCCGCCCAAACGATTATCACGCAGAAAACAGAAAAATAAACAACATAAGGATTTTACGTGGTTCGGTCATTGTGTCCTACGTCCACGGGTTGCAACTAGGGTTTTATTTATTTGCTCAGTACAAAGATTACAAATACATAACAAGGTATATATAGAGACTAATTAGGGTTAACAACTTAATTAACAAAAAAATTAAATATGGGCCCAAGCCCAAAGCCTTCACAAACCCAACAATCTCCCACTTGAAGGTTTTGCGATAAATTCTAACCCGCCATTCAAGTACAAAGCAACCCGGTGGTCTAGTAACTTCAGTAATCTTCAAACAAGTCTTTCAAGCCTCCAGTTCTCAAAGAACAAGCTAAGACTTCATTATTTCTCCTAGTTGCAGCGACCCATCATCAAGTACCAGAAGGGCCAGTTGAATCTTCCCGAGCTCCAACTCAGTCATGGCTAGTCCCGCCAATGACTCATCCTCCATCTTAACCGATTTGGACATTCCACCGTATTCCAAGTACGCTAAGGATCACCATCACTCCCCCAATTCAGCAAACAATCCACAGGAGAGAATTTTCTAGTCATAGTTTTTAAAACCCAACGTTTCTTTGTAATTGTACCCGGAACACGTCCCGTGCTCTCACTGTCACCGAATCCCCTGAATGGTTTAGACTTTTGAACTCGTTCAACTAACATCCCTGCTCCAGACTTCATGTTTGCAAAATGAACTCTCTTAGCATCAGATTTAGCGAACCAGATTTTGTCATGCTTAACCGGGACGGTCATACATCTCTCAGCAGGTACCTCAACCATATACAATGACCCACGCTTTATACCACGAGCAATAACTAGATTATCATTGATCACCTTCTATTTACCAACACCAAACCTTACTTTCACTCCTTGTTCATCCAGCTGACCAACTAAAATCAATTTCTTCTTCAGCCCCGGAATCATCCTGACATTCTAGAATGTCAGGTTCCATGTAGTACCCAGTGAAGTAACCAAATCAATATCACCCATGCCCATTACCACAAGTATCTCGTCATTGGCAAATCGTACCTTTCCAAAATCATCATGTTTTAGATTCACCATCGTTTCCCCGTTATCCATGGCTTGAAACGAAGCCCCTGAATCCATGACCCAAGAGTCCACACTATTTTTCACATTGAGTATCAATGCATCGTCATCATCAGAAACATCCCTAGCAGCAGTGTTCAATTCTTTCTTATTCGAACACTGACTCTTAACGTGTCCCACCTCATTGCAGCTCCAGCACTTCACACTCTTCCTAGGTTTAGATGAACTCCTTCTTCAACTCCCACTGTTCATGTTATTACCCCGACCCCTGCCAACATTTAACAACTCACTATTTGATGATTCACCCGAGTTTCTTCTTCTGACATCTTCACCCATAATCAAATCCCGAATACCATCAAGGGTGAAACCCTTAGTCTCCGTAGAACTTGAAATTGCAGTCACGATTACAGACCAACTTTTTTTTTTTGAACGACATTTATTGAAACAGGACCTTAGCAAGAAGCTAAGACCAAAACAAGACAAAATACAGCCAAGTGTTAAATCAAAAAATTACACCAATTTTGCCAACATAAATCCTCTAGTTTTGCTCTATATCTAAGCCATGAAAAAGTGTGATACTTCACCTTGTCTAGCACCTCAATCATAGAAGAAATCTTCCCATGAAAAATCTTTTCATTTCTTGATTCCCATATGAACCATAGCACAGCCATGACGACACCATAAAACGCCTTCTTCTGTTTCACATGAATTGGCAATAAAAAAGGAATCTCGAGCAGCTCCGAAACAGAATAAAATTCCACTGGAAATTTACAACACCAATCTAAAATTAGAGCCCATACTTGTTTCGCGAACGGGCATTCCACAAACAAATGGTCTGCCATTTCATAGGTTTCGTCACAAAATACACAATCGGGAGAAATCATCACCACCCCCTTTTTTGAAAGACACTTCTTCGTAGGAATTCTGTTGAGCCTTAATCTCCATATGAAACAATTAACCTTCAAAGGGGCCCATGCTAGCCATTCGTGCGAAGACGAGCCCAACTATCAGGAAGAGACGACAACAGCAGTAAAGCCTGAACTTCATCATCAAACTTAATTCCAACACATAAAAGTCTTGTTAAAACTGAATTTAAATTGTTGATGTGAGCAGTCACTGAGCTTCCTTCTTTCATCCTTGTGTTCACCTGCTCCCCGAATCAAGAACACCTTATTCGCCGCAAACGGTTTCTCATACATATTTAACAAAGCAGACATCATACCACGAGCGGTGGTTTCCTTAATGATGTTAAAAGCAACATTTTCCGTCAAAGCCAATGTAATAACCGCACGAGCCTTTTTGTTCTTTGATTCCCAATTAGCTTGTTTTATTTTCTTAGATTTTTCTTCTAGTATCATATCCAAGTCCTTTTAATATAACAATGCTTCTATTTGCATTTTCCACCAACTAAAATCGAAACCATTAAACTTCTCGATGACAACCTTCCCGTCTTCAGCCATCTCAAACAGTAAACAAGAAGCAAATCGAAAACAGTGAACAACATAGCAATGCCACGGGCCTGAACTTGACGGCCGTTCTACCGAACACTATCAATTGACCAATTTGCTCCTACAAAAGAACCTTTGCAGACAAATCTAAACCCGAAATACTTTTTCTTTCACTAAACACGGTTCCCCAAACAGTTGATAATAACCCGTCAAAAAAGGAACTTGAAAACACAAAACTTTAACCTTTACCTGACGAATGCAAAAGTTATTAACCAAACCTTAATCGACAGCTTCAAAGAGTTTTAACCGGGTACTTGACCACAGTCGCAATCAATCGACAATCACCAAAAAAACAAACTATTATTGTTTTTTTTTTCTTTGATCGAAGTACTCGCCAAAAAAAAATTACCTTTTTTTTCTTCTTCTTCTTGTTCTCGGCTACTTAGTCAAAGTGGCTCACAAACAAACAAAACCCTTTTCTTTGAGCTTACGTACCAACATCAACAACAAAAAAAAGAATCTTATTTCTTTCTTTGTTTAGATGGCACAGAATCCAAGAGAAAAACAAATGTGATTCCTTCCTTTTGCTTAAACGTAACCTTACAAGAGAAAAAAAAATGACAATCTTCGAACGATAAGAAAAAAACTCAAACCTTTCTGCTAATCGTCTTTCGTGCAATCCCGTGTGTTCAACGAGCCTAAGCTCTGATACCACTTGTTAGGTTTCAAGCGGCGCAGCGGAACCAACACACGAACGCGCACAAACGATTGTCACGACGAAAACAGAAAAATAAACAACACAAGGATTTTACATGGTTTGGTCGATGTGACCTACATCCACGGCTGCAACTAGGGTTTTTTTTTATTTGCTCAGTACAAATATTACAAATACATAACAAGGTATATATAGAGATTAATTAGGGTTAACAACTTAATGAACAAAAAAACTAAACATGGGCCCAAGCCCAAAGCCTTCAAAAACCCAACAGTATAAACATAGAAATTTATGGTGGTTGAAATGAATCGTCATCCTCATAGCGATAAACTACATTTTAGGGTAATGTTCGGGCATCGATGCACATTGATGCATATATCGAGTCGGTTGAATAGCTAACATATACAACCATTAACTAATATATGACAAAAATAGATTCATCAAATGTACATTTGTTGATGACATGCGGGTGAAAATCTGCCCTATGACAATGGATTAATTTTAGCATACATTGATAGGATATAGGCTCCCTAGAGGAGTGGATACAAAATAGTGAATTTACGTATGTTATGGCTATGATTGCAATTGTTTTTAGCATGTTAAACTAAAAGAACTTTTAGACATATTATGGTCACCAATAAAATGAAAGCTTTGTTATTGAGGAATTTAAAAAGATAATTTGACAAACTAACCTTGGCAACCCAATGAGGGTAGCAAACTCCGTCACTAATTTTTTAATAAATAACTAAATAATATTAAGAAAGGGAATTGCTATACATATAACCCCATTTATCTTATTTTTTACTTGTCATATTTCCTTCCTTCAAACTTTTAAAAAATACAATTTGATCCTTTTGTTTTTATTTTATTTGTTTTGACATATATTGGATAATAGCCAATAAACTTTATACTATTTTTAATTTGTTTTTATTCTAATAACCTATAATTTTTTTTTTAAATTCAAGACATACTTTTTACATTGTTACTATATCTAATTAGTAAATTGATTTACTTTATCATGCTAAAATATTGTATATATTATTTTAAAAGTTGAAATGCTGTATAATTATTAGATTGAGTTAGATTGTTCTAAGAATTCAAATTCATATATATCTACAAATTCAAATAATAATAAAACATATTTATATTGTTATAGTTACCAGTTAGACATCCTTAATTAAATTCTAACTATATATGTAGTATTAGACATAAAAACTTACATTACCATACACAAAAAGCAAAAACGGTTACTGATTCTACATAAAAATATTGACATTAAAGTTTATACAGAAAAAATGTCTATATTTTATACTGATCATGTATAATTTTTACGTAAAGATTGAAGTTAGGATTGTAAGCTTCTTTTTTTATGTCAAATTATTTTATAAAGCACGTAGAAATTATATCCGTCACGATCAAATTGTTTTTTTGTACCCGAATAAAGTTGTCTTTTTTTACTCTTATTTGACATTCTTTTCGATTGGACTTTTTATTTTAAAAGAAAAACTGTTATGTTCTACTCCAAAGGTTCCATAGTTAGTACAAGAGCTAGTAATTAATATGTTCTTCTAATGGTTAATGAATTTGTGAATTTAATGGTCAAAAATCTTGTTTATAATTTTATAAAAAGAAATTTAGGATAAATCTTTATGTTCTCAAAAAAGGCTTTCTACTCATGTTTCCATTTGAGAGATCGTCTGCATTTCTTAAATATACTTTGAGAAATAGGCCATCGACAAACCAATCGAGTAGCATTTGGGAAAACTTCTTGGCATGTATTCATCAGTGCTAGCTCTCTATTCGTAACTATAACACGTGATTACATGTACTCATCTAGTGTTGACTTTAAACATTCCAATACCCAAACATAGTTATCCTTTGTTTCTAAATGCATAAATGTAAAAGCTATGCAAAATTTCTTATTGGTAGAAGTTAGGCCAACAATTTGCATAAAAGGCATATTATACCGGTTAGTCTTGTATGCATCCATGAGTAAGACATGTGAAAATGCATGCAATAATTTGAATGATGTTGGATGAATGAAAAATAAGGCTTCCAACTCATTTGACAAAATAATCTTACACTTATTTAAAATATAATCATTATCATGCAAATGATATAAGAACCTGCATAGGAGTTTTCCCTTCATGATTCAATTTTTGGATTTTACTGCGTGCATTATATATGGTTTTTAGTGTAGATACATTATTTTCATTTCACTCCATTATAATTCCTAAAATATCTCGTGGGGCCACATGCTTCCTTGTCAAATCCGCCACCAATTGGGTTTCATTATCCGACAATCGTTTTGCGAATGAATGTCCCCCATGTGTTGGGTGGGTGGATGATTATGTTCATCGCGCATCACATGTAAAGTCCAATAATCATGCTTTTTTTGTATATTTCCCTACCAACTCAAATGGATAGCTAATTGTTTTGGAGCCAATTGCTTTACATGGATCTATAACCTATTTATATACACCACATAATCACACATAAGTATGAATTAGACACATAGTCATTCAGTTTTGTTTTGATCTTTTAATGATGATAACATAACCAAGACTGCGTGCGATGTTTTGAACCCATTCTACTATTAAATCTTCACGAGACTTTAACACCTATTTAAGGATATAAGGTAATTATGTTCAGTCTTTTACGGTATCCTAAATGGTATCAATTCTAAAAACCAAAAGTTAACTAAAATAATTTATACAAAATATACACAAGCCTATTTTTATACTAATCTTACATAAAAAACATGAAGGAATAGAACAATTTTATATGTCTGTTCAATCTCAAATGTGGACATCATTCATGGAAACTTACGAGCAACTTAAATCTATTCTTATCAAATATCAAGGTATTTTGTTAATGTTTTATTTATTTATTTATTTATTTAATAATAATAATAATAATAATAATATAATAATAATAATAATAATAATAATAATAATAATAATAATAATAACAATAATAATAATAATAATAATAATAATAATAATATAATAATATTATTATTATTATTATTATTATTATTATTATTATTGTTATTATTATTATTATTATTATTATTATTATTATTATTATTATTATTATTATTATTATTATTATTATTAATGTTATTATTATATTATCATTGTTTTTTTCAATTGTTTTAAATTACTTGGATGAAATTTGGCTAAACAAATATAAAGAAATATTTGTGGTCTTTTGGACGGATCAATGCTTACATTTTGAAAATCAAACAACAAATAGAGTTGAAAGGCAACACGCTAAGCTAAAAAAAAAAAATACTTGAATTCATCAAATTCTACCCTACATAGATTTGTTGTAACTCTTATTCCTATCCAACGGATCAACCGTAGAGCTCCGGGCCAACCCTTATCGGTGATTCTCGCCTCCCCTACCATTCTGTCCTTCCTTCCAGGAGGAGATGGATGAATGGAAAGCAAGTAAACAAGAAAGCTAGACTAAGGTCCTTAACCAGGGATTGGAAGCCCTATTTTCAAGGGGTGATGGGAGGTGAGTTCAGGTATGACATGGGTATGGCTTCGGTATGATTCTAACAGGTCGTACTCTGATCTCACTCTCAAGCTGTTCTCTTTATAGACAGCGACTCCCTCCCTAGACTACTATTATCTCACTACACTACATTGCTCCTAAGATACCTTATTAGTAACTCAACTCAATTATATTGATGAAATTATGAAATCATAATATATATCAATTAAGGTGAGTTTATTCTAACGCTTAAACATGACTTACCAGCCTTGAAACTATTACATGGTTTTGTTTCCCATAAAGAGATAGATATAATATTGGGAGACATTGAGTTAAACGCTTCAAATTGTGTTTGTCAAGTTCGTAAATGTTATGGTCTACCCTGTACTTGTGAGCTTCAATGCATTCGAATACACGTCAGTATATTTAACTATAGCCAGTTAGTTTATTATTTTAATATATACATTATTCTAAGATAATAAATTGATTAATATTTGTATTCATGTCAATGTATTTCTCTGAATTCAATCGATATATTTTAGAAGAAACTTGATATGTCACCATTAACACTTGAAAAGAATGATGATATAACTTGTGACTTTGAATTGAATTTGTTTAAAGATGTTTTTGACAAAAAAGTCCAATCCAGGATAGAAAATTTTTTTAAAAGCTAAAAGAAATATTCGATTCAAGTACACATTTAGTTGAAGAACCTAATGTTCTATAAATAATTGTGGACAACCAAGATTGAAAAAACAACAACAAAGCTTGAAGAAACAATAATAAAAAAGTCAAGTCGATCCCATTAGTCAATATCCTCATAAACTTAGTTGTTCAACCACGTTAGATGCGGTTGAATTTAATTTTATGGACTTGAAGCCATCACCACCGAGACATAGCTGCTCAACCGTATCAACTGCTGTTGAATTTTTTTATGAATTTGAAGCCATCACTGTCGAGAGATAGTTCTTACATGATTTATTCCTACTCAGTAATGATAGAAATTCCAGTATCTTTCATCCTTATATCACACATATAAAGATTTTAATCCAGATTGACAATGTGGATTCGATCAATTGTTGTTTTCTTCAGGCTTAGTGAAGATCAATGGCCTGAAATTCAATATCAATTGTTGGATGAGTTGTATCAAGTAGAAGATCGGTACAACCATGTGTTTGGAAAAGACTTGGATGAAATGCATGAGTCCTTGTGTTTTGTAGGAACAGGTACTCCACCACGAAAAAAGTGGATGATTATGCCTGACACAAGTGTCTTGATTGCAAATCAGTTTGGTGTCATCATTCATTTCTTGAGCCAAAAAGGATCCAACACTTGCTTTCCCCTTTGAAAAAGCCACAAAAAGATTAAACACCATCGATCTATTAATATTACACATGTACATGGCATACATTATATCATGGTACGATTAGAAGGATAGTACGCAATGCCGACTACAATAGCACTATGGAATCACTATAAACATCAATCTACAACTGGATGGCAATCAACGCATGTGCATCGTCTACAAATATACATTTATCAACATCCTAGCTTTTCAAGTGGATATCATAGATGTGTAGATATTTTTTGAATATATAAATCAAAACTTTTGTTCCTTTGTTTTTTTTATATTTTTTATACCTTTTAAATTATATATTTTCAAGTTTATATTAAGATTTATCTTGTATATATGTGATTAATTTTCTTAAATGTAACAAAATTGGTTTTTATTTAGTATTATATGTTCATTATACTTTATATTAATAAATTTTTTATATTATATGTTGTTTTTTGTGATTTATTATTAATATAATTATTTACAATTCATTAATTTTCTTATTTAACATTTATCTCTTTATATTAATAAATCTATTATGGTGTACTATTAATTTAATATAATTATACAAAATTTAAAATTATTTAAAAAATAAAATTAGATCAATTGATTTTTAAAATTAATTTTCCGGTTGGGGGGGGGGGGGGTTATGACAAGTAGAAAAGGAGGTATGTATAACACAACCCTAAAAAATTGATTGACATAGTTTGCCATACCAACTGATGGCAAACGTTGTAGGGCTGTTCACGAGCCGAGTCTGGATCAGCTCGGTTTGGTTTATAAACGAACCATATCGAATTGACTCAGTTTGTAAACGAGCCAAGCTCAACTTGGTTTATAATGATCCGAGCCGAGCTAGCTTACGAGCCGAATTCGAGCTAGCTTTTTTGAGTGAGATTCAATCATGGGTCATTTATACATTTGTAGTGTCAGTTTTGGGAAGTGAGAAGCATATTCAATTGAGTATTTTCGCTGAAATTACACTATAAACAAATATTTATATAATTGTTATTTTTATAAATTGATAAGTAGAATAAGCAAAAGCGTTCACCAACCATAAATAATTATAGACACACATACATAATTAAAAATAAATAATTCGAGCCAAAATCAAGTCTTGAGCCAAAAATAAATAAACGAGTTGCTTTCGAGTGAGCTTTTTTCGAGCTTTTTCCGAGTAAGCTTTGAGCTATTTGAATAGCCCTACAATGCTGGTTTGTCAAATTTTATTTTCTTATTTAAAATATATAACATCAACTTTCTTATGTGAGTGTGATGCACTGTAGCTATAATACAATTGTGGAGGACTTTGGTACCAACCTATTTGCACATCAAAGAATGAATTATACTATCTCTTAAAAGCAAATGTCAATGCGTGTGAGAATTCATAATGCATGGGTCATAAGGTGTTGATGCACATCATTATTCACCCAAAGTTGCTTCATCTAGTGACGGTAGCCACCACGAAGACCATCACCACTACAACACCCCGCTAGTCACCTTCTACTTTTCAAGCCATCACACCCTTATAATTGTCAACAACGAAGGGAACCAAACGCATCTCACTTTTACAGATCTAACATTACTTTCTCTATACAACACTTGTTTTAAACCCCTAAAAACACTAACAATATGACAAACAATAAAAAACATCTATCATCTTTTAAAAAAGCAACACCGTCCTAGTTGACACCAGCAAGTTGACACCTACAACTAATCTATGCATATTTTTTATAATTACAACCCCCGTCTCGTTATCAGCATCAACAACTCAACTAATAAGACAATAATGCAGCATCCTTCTATGGTGAACGTTCCATTGTCACCATGTCTAAGGCCTATTTGTCTATACTAAGCTCGTATCACACATTTCAAGTACAATACGTGTCTACATGTTTCTATAGCACTAATTATAATCCAAGTCAACATTAAGTCAACTTTTAGATCAAAGTCAACATTATGGTCAAAATCAAAATTCAAGTTCAAAATCAAAGTCAGCACACTTGCTTTGGTGATGAATGTCACATCAAGGTTCATCTCACTAGAGAAGAAGGGAGAAGGGGTGGGATTGTGTTAATTTGCTTTAAAATTAAATCTAATAATAAATTAAATTTTATTTTTTAATATAAATTTATTATGAGTATTTTTATACATAAAATTGTTTATTAACTAAAAGGGAAGTGCTCTCAAGATTTGTTTTAATTATGAAGGAACATTTCTATTATTTGACACTAGTGAACAAGTATAATTCAACAAGTTAAATATAACTTAACAAGTTATTTATCATTCAAGTTGGAGATTGCTAATATGTGAAACATGCATAAATCTTACTTCTTTGGTACTTTCTCAAAATTAGGTTTCAAAGGTGAAATATGTACACCACCGGTAACTATCCATCTAATTTACTCTGATAAAATTAAGAAAATTTATACAAATATAAAATAAAATCTAAATGTGGGTAGTCATTTTTTTAGATTTGAGAGGGTGTTGAAGATGGTGGCACGGTGGTTTCGAGTGTGACATCCGGTAATTTTCCATTACCAAACTCCGTTAGTTCCGTTAGGTCTTGCTTACACGTGTCGTGAGCACACACTAGTTGTCATTGAACGTTGGTGACTTAATAACAATTATCTATGATAAACAGATGATAATCTAATTAATAATATTGATTATTAGTTGTGGTTACGTGATTCATGTATTTTAAGTTATTATTTGTGAATTTTACTTGATAACGTGACAACGTGAAACTATGATTTCATATGTTTTGCTATTAGTTGAAAATGTATATGATTATTATTGTTGATTAGTAATGCTTGTATTTTGTAGTTAAAATTGTTAAAAGTTGCTAAAAAGATTAGTTTTTACAATTTACAAAACATCAGGAGGATTTTTAGTCAAATGGTTACCATATTTAAACCACCAAAACCCAAACCCTAGCCCCCAAACCCCATTTCGGCCGTAACCTCTCTTCCCCACCCTCATTCTTTGTGATTTTGATCAAGAACAAGCAAGAACAATTCGATTTTGAGTAGTTCCAAGTGTTAGCAAGTGTTAATCATCTACACGTTTAAAGGTGAGTTTTCTCAAGTTTTTCATGGTTTTTGATTCTTGATGAACCCTAATTCGAAATTGATGAAGAAAAGTTGAAATTGATGATGATATGTTGTTAGTTAGGTTGTATGAATGTTGGGTTATGTTGATTATGCAAGAAATCCATGCTTTGATCATATTGTTCATACATTGCCTAAAGAGGAAACTTTTCTTCATGGAAATTCATGGATAGATGATTAGTATGTGCTAGATGATTGTTATTGACTTGATTAAGTATGTATTTGATGAATTCATGAATGAATTGGGTGTTAGATGGATTTTGGATGTTACTTTCCCAAAAGGGAAACTTTATTGATGTGAAACATTGGATTTTGTGAATTGGGCATGTTTATGATACTAGGATCATGCTAGAATGTTTATTGATGATTTCTAAGGTGTTGGAATGTGCTAATTTGAATCATGTGAATGTTGGGTGAGTTGCTTGGGAAATCTAGGATCCATGGGATATGGTGTGATGTTGGTTAAGGGTAGAGAATTAGGAATCATGTATGGGATTGTAATAGATCATTATGATGTATGTTAATTGGTGTGAATTGTGTTGGTTAATGTGATAATGATCGTCATACACGCGTGCGAATCTGAGGCCCTACTTAGTAGGATTGGCAGGGTTTAGGATGTGAAGTCGTGAGTGGCTTCACATGGCATGTAATGCATGATTAGATTCAATGTAGGAATTGCTAGTTGTGATATAATTATGTTTGTGTTGAGCATGATGTTGGGTTTAGATTTGCAAGTGTTGTATGATGAAATATGCTGTATGATGATCTATGTTGATATGATGATGTTGATGGAATCTAAGATTGATGATGTGATCTATACGAAAAGCTTACATGGTAATAATGTGTTATGAGTTGTTAAACTTGGTCAAACAAGAATTTAATTAACAAGTCACCAACGGGTCAAACGGGTCAACTAGGTCAAATGTGTCATTTTGGTTTCAAAACCCTAGGGTTGATATGTTGATGAGCACTTAGGGTTGTTATGTTTCTCTAGTTGCACGTACTTATGTACTCACATGTTCTAGGTAACCTTTGACGGGTTGATTTCCTCTCATTGCAAGCTTTGCACTTATTGTTGGTTTGCGCATCAGGTGAGTTCATGCCCTGCTTTTAAACACTCTCTTTTGGGGGAGATAGCATACTTGTTACAAACGCTTTACTATTATGAAATATGCAAAGTTTAACATAGTGTTGTATACCATTGAAAGTCCTCACACTTTCGGATCGTTAATTAAGGAATCTAGCGGGAAATCTTGGGTAGTACTACTGGGTCTGACTAGCCCCACCCGTACGACTGGAGGTCAAGCGGGTGTAATATTGTCCTCAACAACTAATAGCGTCACGACCTGGTATGTCGTGGCGGGAGGCAAACAGACAAACACAGTCATCTTCGATCGCGAAATCACTATGGTTATTACTTATGAATATAGACTAGCTATCCATTTCAATGCATGATTTCTATGTTTTATAACTATCACTGATTATGTTAAATGCAAACTCTTGAACTCACCAACCATTGTGTTGACTCTTTTAGTATGCTATTCTCAGGTCATTAGCTTCGGTTGCCAGTACGAGCACTTCACGAGTCCAGCATGCATCTCAAGCAAACATATTTGACTTAACATTTGGTTTTGAATTTATTTCCTATAAACAATGGTTTGGCACGTGTTTTGCCAATGTTACACTTTGAGTACCTTGGGTTTGACTTATTTACAAAACGCTTCCACACAATTTTAAAGTTTTAAACTCTGAATTGTTTTAATGTTACATATAGTGTCGTTCTGAGTAACTAATGACTTGGATCCTGGTTTGTTCACACGCCTCGCGGTTAAACCCCGCACGTGGATTTTGAGGGTGTGACATCGAGCGATATGGTGGTTTTGGATTTCTTGGTGGTGGTGTTGGATGGTCGTGGTACTAGGTTAGAGAGAGAGAGAGAGATAGATAGATGTGGTCGGTAAACATGTGTAATGTGTGAGGAGGTGGAGAGGAAGAATACCTTGTAAGTTGCTTTTTTATCTTGATAGATGCATCTAGATGGTAATGAATGTGTTTTTTTAACAACAAAAGCATATTGATTTCCAACAATTGATACAAAATATTTAAGATTTAATTTATTTTTGAGTTCCTTTTTGTCTATTAAATTTTTTAACATATTAAAAACGAGTCGAGTCGACTCTACTTTATACTTTATCATGCCAGATACAATGTTGCCGCACTGCACGAAAGGTAACAGAACCAGTTTTTTTTTAATTACCAAGGTTTTTACTTTAGGGTTATTGAATTTTAATAATCCCAACTTTCAATTATTGGCCGGGATTAATCCTAACTTAGAAAATATTTGTAGACACAACTTTGAATTTACTTTTATACAACGATCCCTTACTAACTGAGAGTTAACCGCTGTTAGTTTTTTTGATAAAATGGGGCCAACATTGAGTCATTTTTTAACTACGCCGCCGCCGAGCCTCCATCAAGTTTGTTTTTTGGTGTCTAGCCTTTGACGTCACGTGAAATCTACCTCGAATGAGTTAAGTGGTTCAGATCTGAAGGTGGAGATTGATGCGTTTTAGGGTGCGGAAGTTTCAGATTGATGGACCAGATGGTTGATTTCAACTTTCTGCTTAGTGTTTTCGCCATGAAAACAGTCCATGTCATCGAAAAACTAACGGTGTTAATTCTTAGTTAGTTAGGGATCGCTGAAAGAAAATAAGCTCAGAGTTGAGAGTGTCTATAAACATTTCTTGAGTTGGGATTAATCGCGACCAATAAATAAAAGTTGGGATTATTAAAATCCAATAACCCTTTACCTTATTACAACTAGTAAATTTACATTTGTGCTCTACTACCGGCTTAAATATAAGATTATGATAAATACGTTAGAAATTTCAACACTTGAAACTATTTACTTAAAGTTAAATTAATAAAAAAAAACATAGGCTACTTTGCATTTGGGGAGGGGGGGGGGGTTCTGTTTCGAACCTGGGCTCATCTACGTATAAATCTACAAAGGTTAGATGTTTTAGCACCACATAAACAACTAAAACCCCATTTAAAATTATAAAAGAAACAAACAAACGCTTGCACTAGGGTGTAAAACCCTGGTGGCAAGCGTCACCCAAGACAACAAACCACACACTCCCGAACCACTTTAGTGGTATATTTTTTGAGGAAATTATACATACACTTACAAAGTGTTATAAAAAATTTATAGAAAACCCAACCACATGAAGCAATATTGCCCTTACACTTGAACCAGATATGAAGTCACTTAGATATCAACTTCTAAATAGAAAATATAAAGAAAAAGATATATAGCATGAAAGAGAACTAGAAAAACCAAAAGAATATATGAACATATAACATAATTAAAGAAAAAGATATATGGCATAAGACCAACTACAACATAAACTATGGAGGGTGTTCGTGTCTTAGGTGACATGAAGGTCTATAGACAGGTTGATACCATGAGAGTGAAAACAAACAACCACAAAAGAATGATATAAGAGGTAAAGACATATTAGAGAGAATAAGTTGTTCATAAGACTAGGCTCTTAAAAACCACTGACATAACTAAAAGAGAGAGAGAGAGAGAGAGAGAGAGAGAGAGACATCCATAAGGCTTGCCACTAATAATGTGTTAACTTCTAAGGATAGTTTGGATAGCAACTACGAGCAACTAGAATCCTATAAAGATAAGTACTCGTTAGTGGTGTGCTAGAATGGGTGGTGGTGGTCATCAAGAGCCACCCATCAATAGAGCGCATGGGGAAACATATGAAGGGCGGTGACTAATGGCGGTTGTTGAACCCTGTAAGAATTATGCATGTCAATTCAAGTGGTGATTGAAAAGTTCTTCTGGTTGAAAAATTATCACAAATGTTGAAGGAAATGCGAATGATGAACATGAAATGTGGATGGAGAAGATTGTCTATGTTTTGCTCACCCGCATTAGTCATATGAGGATAAACAAATGTTTATTTGCATGGTGTTTTGAAGGAATAATCAACAACATGATTAATTATCTTCAAAACGTACCATATTAGAGCAGATTCATTAATTTCTTTTTGATTTTGTTAATGAACAGATTAGTTTTTCTTCAATTTTGATGAACAGTGACTTGTTATTCTTTTTTTTTTGTTCTTGACATCATAAAATTGAAATTAAATCTAAACTAATTGATGAATCTAACAACCAACAGCTCTAACATCATTTTTCTAAATTTTAGATTCAATGAGTTTGGATTTTAGAATTTATCATGTTCAAGACCTAAAAGTCAAATTAAGATGTGTACATACGTGTGAATCAAAGAACACAAGAAGTAGATGATGATAATAAGATAATATTATTGATGTTGATGAACAAATTACAATGAAATTCATACAATAAACATGAAGATCAAACCCACCCAAAAAAGTTTCTCTTTAGGTGGATGATTCACACTATGAAAAACACTCATTAAAAACACAAAAAAGAAAATAAATTGTAAAAAAAATAAAGAAAACAAATGTCAAATTTGTAAAAGGGCCTAGAAACAAGATGTTGAATAATGGTATTAAATTTAAAAAAAATGTTTTCTATATTTAAACAATTTTTTCTGATTTTCAGTTTTCCTAGAAAGTTCCAAGAAATAACCCAGTTTCTACAACTAAACATATTGTGTCATAGGCCTAACTGCACCCATGATCAACTCTGCCTGACTATGTCATTACAACTTACCGGTGACGTAGCATTTGACTTGAACCATATTTAGCCTAGAATGATGCCAAAATACTACATTCTATGATCTATGTTAACATTTATACTCATTTGGAGCTCTGGCCATCACATTATCGATTAAAACCGGTAAATTTGCCAAATAATTGATATATTTAAACTTTTAAGTCTTCTCAAGCTTCTTCCACAAATAAAACGCTCTTCTAATAACCGAATCGAGTGAAAAACCTTCTGCATAAGCACCAATAGCTGTCAAGAGGTTTGTAAATTTCTCCCCATTATCCTGTATCAATACAAATTTCATCAAACCAGTGGAAATATCAAATGTTCAAGGCCAGATGTAACAAATTCAATCCATTTAGTCATTAAATGTCAAACAAGCAAAATAAAACTTTTGCTATAACAAAAACAGGTCAAGGGTCGCCCAAATGTAATTTGAATCCATATTACCTTAAATCACTATGTTAAAAAAACAGATTATTATCGAAATAATTTGATTTTTTTAATCACATTTGACAATATATATGTTAATAGAGAAAATAATAAAAATTTTAGACAAATAGTATTTCTAGGTCAACCCCACCTGTATTAAAATAATACTCGTTTGAGTCTCGTTAATCAACCTGCCTAACCAACCCATCCGTTTTGTAATTCTAACTAAATCCACAAGGATACAGCATGTATGATGCACCAACCTCTGGTTTTCTAAATACAAGATCACTGGTGGAAAATGGGACCATGTAGTGTGGAAGATCAGAACGTAAAAGGGCCTGCCAGAAAATAATAACACGCGTCACAAATAGCTTAGCAATCAAACCAAAGGTGCTAGTAAGAATACAACAGAACCAAAAAAGACTAGGGAGAACTACTAAAAAACACTGTAATGCTCATCATACAAATTCCACAGCAGCCAAAAAAATTAGGAGCAGGATTAAAAGACTGAAAAAACCCACAATTCTTATACCACACATGTGCACAAAACAAATAGTCGGTAAGTTGTATTCAAATGTTTACATTGCTAGTGGCTTACCAGTTCTTTGCTCAATAAGGCCTGCTCCTTATTTGCTATCAAAGCCTACATTTCATAATCACAAATTAGCTATTAATGGTCTCTAGAATAACAAGTTTGTGAAAGCAGTTTTTTTTCTTCAATACATAACTTAAGAGAAGCAGGAAAATAAATGGAACCTTTTTAATTCGTTCCTCATCAACTTGATCAATATGTTGCAACAAGTTCTCCAATGTACCTTTTAAATTAATGTTAACAAGCAATAAATTAGAAACATTTGATACACCTCAATAAAAAATAAACGGGCAATTCCATATACACTTGAAAATTGAAAAGTTGCATAAGATCTATTTACTCAACCAAAAAAATAATATCAAATACACCTATTCAAAATACGCAAAATTACATGTTTATCCATTTCATAAGTAAAAGTTACAATATGGCCGTTATACCCTTTTATTCCTGCACTCCAAACTCTGTCTGTTTGGTATGAGGTAATGGAATGGATGAGGGAATAGAATGGATGAGAAAATTAAATGGATGAAGGAATGAAATGAATCATTATATTACATTATCCTGTTTGGTTACCATGTGTAAATGAAATACATCATTACTTTATGTTGTTTGTTAGGTAAGAAAATACGAAGGAATGGAATACAAAAATGGTTATGATAGTGACGACTAATGCTGGTGGTTGGCGGTGGTGGTGGGCGGGATAGGGGTGGGGGGGGGTTTGGTGGGCGCGGTGGTGGTGGGCGGCGGAGGCGCTGGCCGGCGATAATGGTGGGCGGCAGAGGTGGTGGTGGTTGTGATGCTGGTGGTAGTGTTGGGATAGCTGGTGGTAATTGGTGGTGGTGACCAGTGGTGGTGACCGATGGTGGTGGTGGTGGTCGGTGGTTCTGGAGGTTGCAGGTGGTGGTGGTGGTTTCTAGTGGTGGTGGCTGTGGTGGTGGTGGTGGGTAGTGGTGATGGTGGTGGTTGTGGTGTTGGTGATATGTGCTAGTAGTGATGGGTGATAATCGGTGGTGGTGGTGGTTGCCGGTGGCGGCGACCATGGTGTTGGTGGTGGTGATAGTGGTTGTGGCTGATGGTGATTGGTGGTTGTGGTGGTGGTAGTGGTTGTGCCTAGTGATGGTGGCCGATGGTGATGTTGGTGACTTGGTGGTAGCTATGGCAGTTGATGGCGGTTGGTGGTGGTAGTGGCCGGTGACGATCGATCTTGGTGGCCAGTAATGGTTGTTGTGGCGGGTGTGTGGGTGGTGTTGGCGACTAAGGATTGAAGAAGAAATGGAATGAAAAAAAGAGAAAGGGGTGGATGGAATGAATTTTAGGGAATTGAATCAACTATGTAATGGTTAGGCAGACACGTGGTGGACTCCATTACCTTCACCAACCAAACATGTCCTTTTCCATTCACCCTTAATGGTTCATTTCATTCCGCCCCTCATTTCTGCGTACCAAACATACCTTATATCATAAATTTGAAAATGGGAATATTTGATATTATGATTTTTTGTTGGGTAAATGTTATATTAAACCAAATTTTGAAAAGGATGTATGAAATTATTCAAAATGAATTTGAGAAGCATACAGTGGTAGGAAAAACAATCACAGGTAAGGAAGTATGAAAAAAAAACATTTAGATACCAAATCTTGAAATTAGCTGCACTGCATGTACATCCCCGATTCCATCAACCCCTGCCTTGACACATAGCATTGAACACATAAGATCCTCATCGCATACATAGTGCGAGCACCACGATAGACATACATAAACCATATTACGAAACCTACTAAAATTAACAAATATTATTCTCATAATATAATACAAAAACAACCTGGTATGTTGTCAGATCTGTCACCAACAAGTGACATTACATCCACAAACTGCGAAGGTTGTAGTGTTCCATATTTTTTAGCAAAATCTTCAATTCCAAATGAAACCATTCTGACAAGAAAAATACAAGACATAAGTGCCTCTATATTACAATTATAAATTATTTCACCTTGCTTTATAAAAAAATGGAAAACTTATTAATACTCCATAATGTATAATACTAACTCAAAACCACGAGGTGCAATTCGAAGAAGACGTAATGAAGGAGATAATATCTGGAAAAAGTCTTTGTCAGGAGAGACAACTCTAACCTGTAGCAAACGGAACTTACTTAATAGATATACAATTATATCATTCCAGATTTTAAAGTAATACATATTAAATAATGTCCACAACCAAAGGCTTAAATTAATTAATACCACTACTAAGAAAAATGATAGATTTATATCATACATCTGAATGAGTCGCAAAAGGTTACCTTGAACCCAGAATCAACACTGCGTACAGCCAAGGTCCCAATAACATCATCAGCTTCAACGCCAGGAACCTACCTTGATAGATATATATATCATCGATACAAGAAACCTTGATAATCAGTAGATTTAAATAAACTGTGGTGATCTCGACCCATTTACTTATGAATGGGCCAATTTGGATTGCATTTTTTTGTTTAAATCTCAACCAAGTCATATTAAAAGGGGGATTGGTCAAATGGGTTAAAAGTTGTTAAGTCTATCTTAATGCATACCAATTCCTAAATTGTCTTTTTAAAAAGTATAGATAGTTAAAATAATATTATTGTTTTTGTGGGCAAAGGTAATGCATTTGTAACAAAAAAAAAAATGACAAAAAAAGTATTTGTAGCTCAACCAACCCAGACCATTTACCCATGTAGTGACAATGATCATTTCAATCCAAACCCATTTTAACCCATTACCCAACACACCCATCTTACCTCAATGACTTTGATGGACATGGCTTTGATGGATGCTTTCAAGTATTGAAGGCCCTGCACTATTGTATCTGGAGTTGGTGGACGGTTGCTTTTATATGAAGGGTAGAGAGTGTGCCGAAAAGTCTGACCTAAAAAAGTGAAAAACTTATTGAACCGTTATTATACTCACATAACAGAGAATGTTATTAGTTTTTCTCATCGTCATATGAATGCAAATAAAGTAAACCCCTGAATTTTCTAAACCTGGTTTTTTCAAGTGTATTCCCAATATATAAAAGGAGAATAAAAGTCTAGAACCAATCAGATTAAAGAAGGATAGTAAGACATGTCATCTTGACTACAGTTGGTCAACTTAGGTAAAAGCAGTTAATATGTGACCTTCCAAAAGAGCTAGTGCGTCACACCAGTTAGAACTATAGGGACAAATTTTGTCCAGTTTAAACTATTAACATAACTGGAACATGTAAAGAGAAGTCTAGTTCAGAATGTTTGATACAGATACACTCATCACACATAATTTCTTGATAGCAAATAAACTTAAAAATCCATTTGAATACATTCATGACTTGTTTTCATCCTCTAATGAAAGAGGAACACAGAAAGCAAACCAACAGGGAAGATTTTGTATATTTGAATTCCAGTTTTTAGAATAAATAATTTGACATTTGAAAACAGGAATATAAAATAAAAGAAGCCCAGACTGAGGGAAAAAACAAAAGGGAGGAAAAGCATACCTTTTGCCATAAATTTTTGTCTGGATGACTGAGGCATATTACCAAAGCAAAATCCTGAAAACATAAGTTATTAAAATGGCCTAGATCTATGCTAATTCGCAAACAGTATTAGAAAGAAACTAGCGGGCAGTATATTTAGAAGAAGTTTTTCTGTAGATTTACCGAATGTCAATCAACAAACTTTACATTGACAAAACAATGAAGTAAATCAATTTAAAGTTTAAGTGGTTTCTATAATCATCTATCAAGCATGCTAGACTGAGATGAATGCATATATCTAACATTAAACCTAGCAAGAAAAAAAGAAAAGATGTACAAATAAAGTAAAAAAATATCACAAGAAAGATCATAGATGATAATCCCAAAGGAACTAAAATGCTTGCACTAATAAAACTGAAGGCAATTAATAGAAAAATAGACTCCTCAAGATTTAGCCTCACCATCGTGATCAAAAACCACCTGCACATGAAAAGAAATTAGAAGTAAGCTTTAGAACCACAAAAATCAGATAACATTTAAAAATACGGAAAAACTTTGGGATGTATTTGATATAATTTTAGTTTAAATCACAAAGAATCTAATTTCATAAAATCATATAATGAGCAGCCAGAGAATAGAGTACAACTCTGCATAAATTCCAGCAGTATAAAGTTCTACAACTATAAAACTCACAGACTGAAAGACTAGTATTTAGGTAAATTAAAACAAAGGATTAATAATGTGCAGTAAATCATGTTATCTCAAATGTCTGCAAAATCTTATGTACGTAGCAAGACAGATAAAACCAGTTATCAATTCACATTAATTTCATCATCAAAATCATGCTATTGCAGTACACTTGAATCAAGCATTGATGATCAAACTTGAAGAAGAGATGTAAAATGCATAATTATCTCTTAATATTAAAATAAGAAAAACATTAAATAAGAAGATACGTACCGCCACATGTGATGGAGTAAATTCCAAAACATCAATTATCTGCCAAGGGAAAAGTCAAAACAAGTACGAGTAAGTTGCATCTTATTTATTAATGAGACAATGTCATAAAATAGCAATATACTTTCTCATATGTCACATGGGTTGTTGTAAAAATTTCCAGGCAATTTAGTCATTAAACATATTAGAAGTGTTCCATTTTTGTAATTTTTGGTGAATTCAATAATGACCAATGTGGAACATTTAAGAAAAGTATGTTGCAATTTTCTGGCATACAAAATGGATGTTAAAGTTGATTCTAGAAAACAGAAGAATTCTGGGATGATTTTGTGATTTATGATTTAAGTAGAGAATTTTTTACGGAGATGTAACATAAAAAAAAAATAAAAAATAAAAATAAAAAAAAAGAAAAGAAAAGAAAAGTGAAGTTACAAGGTCTAGAGTCAGAAAATAAATTTTTATAGATACTTTATTGGGGTTGAATAAAATAGACGGGCCTACATTTTAACCCAAAATCCTGAGCAATTTTGGCGGTCAACCTTGGTTTTAAATTGCGTGATGAGCTCTGATGCGTTTGGTTCAAAATCCTGATGCGTGATGCGCTCGCATCACTATGCGATGCGTTTGTTAATGATAAAAAAATACTGAAAATTATATGCAGATAAAACATTAAGTTTCACAAGAATTTTAAGAAACACAAAAAAATATACATTGGCAGCATGATAGTAGACTTGAAAATGATTTAAAACATCAAAAGGAAGTCTGTGGATGCTTAAAAAATCTCTTGGATGGTTAGAGAAGTCCAAACACAGGCTTAAATGCTTAAAATAAAATAAAAAAACACAGATTTTTTAAGAAAAAAGTCAAATACAGTTAAAAATTCCTGTTGCACGCATCAAGCGCATCTTGCAAATTGCAGTGCAATATTAGCGATTTAGCGCATCATGTAAACGCATCGCAACCGCCAACACCTGTGGCGTTACGCTCCGGACACCGCATCAGTGCATTATGCGCGCAAGATGCGCGCATTTTAAAACCAAGCGTTCATGCACCCAAGTTAATACCAAACCCTTGCAATGGTAATGTCTTTATAATGCATTTTAAAGACCAACTTCATAAAGTCCAGAAACTGTCAACTGCGAATTTAATTATTTGAACCCCCAACCCCCCTTCTCATTTTATATTTATATGCATAAATCAAGAGCATGACATACGAGTGACAAAGCGGTAGATATAGTTAAGACCCAATCTCCATTGCCATCCGCATTAGACAGATGCCCATGATATAATTTAGCTACCAAGAATAAACATAGAAAAATATTAGCGCAATAAGAGTTTAATCTGCATAATAGGAAGATAGATAATTAAATGTACATTGAATCTACAACGAAAGAACTGCAATACATATTTACCTTAACGTACAGCTCAGGATATAATAAACCTTGTGTTTCGCTAAATTAGTTTTTAAAAGGTGTGATTAAATTGTATTAGTCCCCTTAATTACTTTGACTGAACAGTGCACACATCAGTCACTCAGCATCTAACAAGTGTCAGGACTTGTGATAGAGGATAACCTGTCACTGCTAGCTGGTCAAATTATGGAAATCATGCTAATCAAAAGAACCTAATCTGAGATCTTATTGACTTGAAACAAGAACTCCAAACCCTACATTCTATGTAAAAGGGACAAATCAGATTCTGCAGATATTTTTACTAGTTAAATTTTTAGGACTTTAATCTGGAGTTAATCTAATGTCTGCATAGCATTCTTTTATCATCAGAACAGAAAATGCCAACCTTAGGACACAGATTTCTAAAAGTTAATGCATCGGACACATTCATAAACTAAAATGAATAGGAGTTTAGATACATCCTTCCTTACAACAAAATATAAATTCTTACCAAGAAGTTTATAATAGGATCTGTAGATGATAGAAGTGCCATCAATAAGCATCACTCGACCATTTGAAGGATCGTATTTACTAAATTATCTGTTTTGTTGGAAGAATCGAAGGAGGTACTTTCATGTGGTGGTGTTTCTCCATCAATAGTTCCCAAATCTTTCCGAGAAAAAACTGGAGCATTTCCAGATAGTTCTGACTTCAAAGAGTTTGACAATTTGTGGCAACCCTGGATAACAAGTACAAAAGCCTATACTCAGATCAACATCGAAAGGATGTCTGCTAGCCATCAAAAGTACATAATTCTCATGCTAGATGCCACTAATAACAGACTATCACTTATCTATAAACATAATCAAGAAAACTTCCTATTCAACAACCAATTAAGTATAACCAACAAAAATGGTTTTCACCACACAGATTCATCCATTAGTATACTCTTCCTCCTTCATGATGTTATGTATGCAGTTCAGCTGTTGATGTCAAATTGGTAACCAATTTCAAAACCGAAAGCTTTCAGTTTTCTAATACACTAGGACAACAAAACCAGACCAAATATATAACACCTCATAGCAAAACGAAATATACTCTTTGCTACCAAAATCTTTCATCTACAGCCCCTCACGACCCCTAAAATCATATTGTAGCTCTATTCATGAAGAATTTGAATAATGTAACCAATAAACACACTTTCCCACAAATCCCAATTCAAAGATTCACAAAATGGCGCAGTTGAACTGATTAACTGTGAGAAATACCTTGGCAAATCGTATGCGTGAAGAAGAGATGAGATGACGAGGTGTTGTGGGCCTGTGATTCGTGAAAAAGCTCCTTCGAGTGAAGTAAATGGTTCTGCAGAAGTTTTTAAGAAGATGATTTGAGAAATGGCAGCAACCCATCTTCAATTCATACGCATTTGTGATTGAATTTCTTCAGTAATAGTGGTCCGTTGAGGGTTTAGAGCATTCACAATAGGTACTTATATTTATGTGATATTTATGTGTGTATGTTTTTTATATTTTAAGAAATGATCGTAAATGGTTGTTAGTAGAGAAAAAAAAATTACTGTTTATTTTGTATATTTAAGGAATTACTGTTCAACCCTTATAAATTTTTTAATATTTTTAAAAGTGGTTGTGAGTAGAAGAGAGAGAAAAAGTAATGATAAAAGTATAAAAAATATTATTTAATTAAAAAGGAGAAAGAAATAATAGTGTTTTTTAATGTAATTATAAGGATAAGGATATGGAAGCTGATGTGAATGCTTTTAATGGTGAATTTTCTTCTTCTGCCTCCTAATCCTTTTAGTGACCAAAATGTAGAAAATATCAGAGAGCCCCCTCAATTTCCAGGAAAATACAAATAGCACCCGTGATTTTTTATTTTTCTTTTACAGATTTTAAATTAGGAGTCATGCCACTTTAAAGGACGGTGTAGAATTTTTCTATGCGTTTATACGATAAACAAGCTTTATATATGTATCTCAAGCTTGATTGATATTGATTCGTTAAATGTATTCAAAGAGGTCACCAAACCAAGTTATGGATCTATCGTTGCCTTTACATATATGGAGTTGGATAAGTCTATTGTGATATACAGTTTTTATATTTGTTTGGTCCTAATACTTAAGGTATCTAATTCAATGAAAGTTAATATCTCAAAAGACTAATATGTAAATTGTGGTGGTTAAATTGATTTGTAAGTCTATTTGTAAGGGACAGTTTACGTTTTTTCTTTCATTGTTTTCTTTATGTGTTTTCTTCATCAGAGAACAGAAAAACTCAAGCTTCATTAGGAAAATTCATCCATCTTAGTTGATGGAAAACATTACTTTTAATCAAAAACATCACAACTTCATCTTTATTAACAAATATTTTCTCAAAGGGAGCTAAACATGGGACAATAACGATAGGGTTGAACTGCTCAGTGATTAGGATTGCGAGATACACTACCATACGAGCAAATCGAATACGGAGGACGCATTGAGTAGGAAAGAGAGAACTAAACCTCTTCTTACATGAGCATTTGGAATGGTGCTTCAGTCAGACTTGAGAGCTCAAATTTTAGGAGTTCAAACGGAGGAACTGAAGGAAGTTAACGTTCAAAAGGAGGAATTTCGCTCATTGGTTAATTTCAAATGGAATGTAAGGAAGATGGAGTGTTGTATCATTTCATCGATCAAATCTAGATTCCAAGGTTTAGAGACGTAAGAAGGTTAGTTATGGACGAGGCACACAAATCTCGATACTTAGAACATCCTTAAGTGGATAAGATATACTATGACCTCAAGGAGTTGTATTGTTGGCCAAGCATGAAAAAGGATATTGCCACATATGTAGGGAGATGCTTGACTTGCTTTAAAGTTAAAGCTTAGCACCAAAAACCCTCTAGATTACTACAACCACCGAAAATACCTGAGAGGAAGTAAGAGAGTATTACCAAGGATTTTATCATGAAACTGCCACAAACAAGGAATGAACATGATTCTATCTGGGTGATTATGGACAGAATGACAAAACTAGCACAATGTCTGAAAATTCGCGAGTACTAGTTTAACATTTTCGCATGGTAATGTTCTTGGTACATAGATCTTCTCGCAAATGAAGGTTCTTGCATAACCGTAGTTTTCGCATGTCTAGGTTTTTGCTAAGAAAGTTCTCACTTATCAGGGTTTTTGAATGATGTGTTGTCTTATATAACCTGAACTAATCACATGATGTCTAATACTTTAAATGAACTATACTTGATATGTTTATATACTATTATAAGTGAAGTATTATGTAATGAAGTGAAATACAATGTAAGATTGCATAGTTGAACATAATGAAATGATCAATGGGCCCAAATGCTTATGAAAATTCTTGCAAGCACAACTATAGAAAGTAGCTGCAATGCGTAGTCTCAACTGATGGAACAAGTATCGCACGTGACTGATGCCATCGGGGGCATTGACATACGTTGTTAATTGCTATGACTACAGGACTACAGGGTCTTACATTTGTGCAGACCAAACAACTATAGATGTAACACCCCAAAACTATGACCGGTTCAAAAGAAAAATAAAGAAAAAAAGGGGTCGGTTGGTATTTTAAATAAGTATAGGGCTTGAAGATGTACAACAAAAGTTAACACTCTAAACCCCTTTAAAAAGAAAGGATACCATCCCCATGCATGTTATTTATAAAGAAAAGCTATTAGAGAAAGGAAGTTGATGTTCTAGAGAGAAAGTTCAAGAACTCAAGCAAGGTACCAACTTTTACGTTTAGAATGATAGACCTAGGCTAGATATATGTTTTGTCACACCCTCAAAATCCACCTGCGGGGTTCTACCGCGAGGCGTGTGACAAACCAAGATCTCAGACAGTCATATCAAACGACACTATATGCGCTTTATAATAAGCGTTTGACTTTAAATTAGAGTAAAACCTAGTTTTCAATGTAATCAATGCGGAAGCGTAAACGTTTGTAAAACCCTAGGTAATGAATGCGCAAAATAAGGCGCCTAATGAAAAATAGTAAATGTAAATGAATTTGCTTTCAAACAGTATAGATGATGCATAAACCTCAGATGTGAAACCCTAGCCTTAAGCATGCTAGTGAGCTGAGAAGACATTTGTCAATACAAGGTTGGTGAGTTCACAGGTTTAAATCAGTAAATATGTTTGAGCGTTGCTTGGTAAAAGTAACAAATGTATACCATAGGTAGCTAGCCTGTATATCGAGTTACTTAGCGTTTCGAACCGAAGCTGATTGTTTGTGAGTTGCTATGCCTTCCGCCATGTCTTATCACAGGACAAATAGCAATGTCTAGGTCAATTAAACACCCGTTTGACCTCCAGTTGTGTTAGCGCAACTAACGCAGGTGGGGTTTGTCAAACCAAGTAGTACTACTCAAAATTACCTCGCTAACTCGTTATTAACAGTTCGAGTGTGTAAGGACTTGCGTGATAATGTTTGCACTACAATAACAAGCGATATACCAATAATACTAAAACCATATAAATAAAAGTAGTTTGCATGCTTCTCCACCAAAAAGAAAAGTAAGTAAAAGTGGGGCCGTGAAGACGCACCTTAGATGCACAGGAAAAACCTGAAGTGTATAAGTTGAAAGCTAATAGTCAAATGTAGGTCCATGAGTGTTTGTACATAATAGTCAAGATGAACCCCGTTGCATCCAAACAACTTAAACTATTAGTGTGTTCGAGAAACGTTTGACAAGTTTGACAAAGTTGACTTTTTTATCAAAGTTGACTTTTGTTGACCAAAGTTGACTCGACTGACCCGATGACCCGTTGGTGATTCAAATAAGTAAAAGTATGTTTAGTCATGCTCAAATAGCTCAAATAATGATTCACATATAGTTTCATGTTAGAAATCTATTTTTGAAAAGTTTCGTTTTTTGGAAAGTATGACATCATTACATATGTGTAATCCATTTCAAGATTATAAAGCATATCACAACAAACATCAATCACATCATCATATCATGTTATACACACATCATATTCATCATATAACACATCGTGCCACAAAAGTTTTCATAAATAGCAAGCATGCTCTTACGATGCATTTTTCACAATTTATCTATTCCCAATCCATTCTTGATTTCTAAACATCATATAACCATCATCAAAACTAATCAAACATGCATAAATCACCATCTATAAACTAACCTACCCAAAAAGTTTCCTTTAATGGAAAGTACCCAAAAACCGAATTGAAATCAAAAGTTCAAAACATGAATTTTCACCCAATAGCATTAACTAACATCCTAGAACCATCAATTCAATCCAATTTCATCTAATTCATATAATTTCTACAAAAGCTCCAAATTAAATTTTCCATTATAAGTAAGTCTCGGTTTTTAATCAAAACAACACAATTTCAGAAAACCAATCCGTACAATCATCATTATATTGAATACTAACACATAATCAATCATCAATTTCAAACAATTTCAAGTTTTGACTCAAGTTTGGATTTATAGGGTTCATGTTCATCATGATAATCAAAGAACATGAAATTAAACATAAAACTTACTTGAAATGCTTAGATGATGATCCCTAATACGCGTTTGATGCAAGAAACGATGGAAATCACCACCAATATGCAAGAACAAGATCAAAGAAGGTTTGCTTGGTGTGTGGGTGTCATTTTTTGTGAAATTTCTAAAGGGGAAGGGCAAGGGGACGGCCAAATAGGGATTAGGGTTGGGGGGGTTGGGTTTTATATTTTATTTTTACAAGAAATACCCCCGATGTTTCATAAAATTGATTTATCGCTACGCGATTTAAATTTTTGTACAACAAAACCACCAAATGCTCATATAATATCAAATAAACTTTATTAACATGAAATAATATTTATTTTTCTAGTTCAAAATCATTTTTATAATAATTAGCCGTTAAAAGCTGAAAATACGCGAAAACGCTTAAATGTCAGAAAATTCACAATTTTCACAACCAAGCTACAAATTTAGACACATAATCATATAACACATAATTCCATACCAATTATGATTGTTTGAAAAGTATTTTAACAAATCACCAACGTTTAGGGACAGACACGTGCGCGATCCGGCAATTCTTTGAATTATCGTTATGTGAAATGTTCGTAAGTGTTTATGCAATAAATGACGCATTTAAGTGAACAAAATTAAATTCATGAATGTATGATCGGAAAACAATGTTTGTATTGATCGGAAAGTGACACGAAAATGCTGGGTGTCACATGTTTATTGGGTGTTTATACACCATTTTTATAGATAAAGTTGATACCTTTACGTGTGAATATGTAGATCTTGGTTCTTACTCATCGGGTTAGGGATTCTCTCGAGTCATTCGTGAAAGGTGAGTTTTAGATCTCTTCTTTTTTGTTTTCTACTATTACTGGGGTTTGTATGCATTCTTAAACGTATTTTACATGTAGATCTAAGGTCTTAAGATGTAAAGTTACCACCTTTATTTCTAAGGTTCAAGTTTTATCAACTTTATGATTTTTGTTCAAAGTCTATGCAAGGACCCTAGATTATACATTAATGATCTAATGATTTTCAAAAGAATGAATTGTATAACCTTGTTTGAATCCCATCCTAATTGAATATGAGAACCTACTATTGCCCGCACTTGTTAATGCAGATGAGTGAACCGTTAGCCAAATTAGTTTTACTCAGTCGCATTGACTCCTTAGTGTGTCTAAGTGTGATCAATACAGATGGAAGAACTATTACCCGCATTAGTCTACCCAACCGCATTGGCCCTTAGTCTAAGTGTGACCAACACGGAAGGGTGGACTATAATTCGCATTTGTTCACTTAACTGCATTCACTCTTGCTTGCATTTGCCCACTCAGCCGCATTCACTGTTGCTCGCATTTGCCCACTTAGCCACATTCATGCTGCTCGCATTTGCCTATTCAGCCGCATTCACTGTTGCTCGTATTTGGCTATTCAGCCGCATTCACTGTTGCCCGCATTTACTACTATCCGCATTAAATTGACACTTAGCCATACTTGAATGATCCATCCGCATTGGTTCAAGCCATTTGCATTAGTGCAACGTCTCCGCATTTGTGTAACTATGTGCATTAGTTTAACCTACCTGCATCAAATCATATCATCCGCAATGATGCACCACATCCACATTAATCCAAAACTTATCCAATAAAGACCACTACTCATCCCCATTGGTAGAAAGTCATTCACATTAACCCATAGACATCCACATTAAATAGCCATCATCCTCATTCATTACACTTAGGATATTTTCCACAAGACCACCTACTGCCTGAACCTAAGGGATCCATACTTAGTTATACCTACCTTATTAAATCAAGAAAAGTTGCGTAAAGGATATAAGGTGATTACCCTTGTTACCCAACTTCTAGTTTTGGGCTACCATCAAAAGGCTTGCTGTGTGCTCGCATTCAAAGATTTGCTTTGTGCTTACAACTCACTGGCATGCTTTGTGCTCGTAATTCAAAGGTCTGCTTTATGTTAACAACTCACTGGACTGCTTTTTGTTATCAATTCAAAGGTCCGCTCTGTGCTAACAACTCAAAGGTTTGTTTTGTGCTGATGAATCACTTGCATGCTTTGTGTTAGCAACCATAGTAGCTTTTTTCATGCTAGCATTCACAGTTTCTAGCTTAGTGCTAGTAGTTCATAGCCTCGCTTAATCGTTGGATGCAATCACTGTATGTTACCCATGTTATGTTTTTTATGTTATGAATAATCTATGATATGTTATGTTAATAAACAAAGTTTTCCACTATAATCATTATTCAAAGATTTTATGAGTATATGACTCACTAGTTTTAGTAAACCCGTGTATTACACGGGTTGAAAAAATAAAATATTAAATAAAATAAAAAAATTATTATTTATTAAACGATATTCTAAAATAAGATATGATTAAAATTACGTATGATTGAGTACTATAAGTAATAAAATAATGATATCAACTCTTTAAATTTTTATTTTTAAACTGTTTTTGTTTAAACAAAAAACATTTTTGTTTCAAAATAAACCATTTTAAAAAATATTTTCTTAAATTCCTTATATTTTTAATTATTTTTAGTTTATAAAAGTTTTTCTTTTTAAAAATATAAATTTTAAAATATTTTATTTTTAAAAAAGTTTAATGTTTTAAAAGTTTTTTTATGTTATAAAAATTTATTTCTCTGAAAATAATATTAAAAAAAGATCTTTTTTTAATTTATTAAAAAAACTATTTTTTAATCTATATAAAATAAAATAATATTATTAGTAAATAATGTAATTTATTTAATATAAGAGATTAGCGGAAAAATTTTAGTGAAAAAGTATGTGGTGATGCCATGTGTCTCTCTTAGAATAAAAAGATTTTCTAGAAATAACATTAATAAATAGATATCTTTCCTAATTTATTAAAAATTTATTTGTAAATTAAAAAATATTAAAATTATTTAATCTTTATTAATTTAGGTAATTATTTAATAGGAGAGAGAGGCGAAAAAAAAAACTTAGGAGGCATCCCAAGTGTCCCCCTAAGTTACTCTGTTAGTATTATATATAGATTGCTCTAGATTTTAAAACTAAAACTCATTAAGCAACACTGGCTTTTAGTATGCATGTTAGGTAAATTCAAGCTTGGTTGAGTAGATGATGGTTGGGCATGAAGAGGCAGCTAAATAAAAGACTAGCATCCCATCCAATAATTTTCTATTGTTATAAATGTTAAATAACAAAGTCTATTTGATGTATTAGTTTAGTTGATCATGTTTTGGTAGTTGAATAAATCTTTTATGTTTCCGTTGCTTTATTATATGAAATTTTTAGTTTAAAAATTATGATTATGTTCATGAAACTAACAGTGAGGTTGTCGGGAAAACTAGGCCTTACAATAGGGGTCTATCATTACTACAAATTTAAACTTTGTGCTAGGATTGTAAGGATGTGGATCCGAAAAAAATAGAACAAATAAACTAAACAAAAGAAAAGTTAATGAACATTATGATGCACGAATGAAAGAAATGATACGTGTATGCATGAATGTGTGTTCATGAATGTATAATGATGAAAAGTTATTTTAATATATGTATTAAAACTAGGACTCACTCAGTGTTGTTGATTTTGTATGCATATTAGTTAGCAGGTAAGGTTAAGAGCTAAGTTGTTGTAGGTACATTGATGATAGATACCGGGTGAGTTCATGTTTAGCATCCACATTTTTTAGATAATGAACATACGAGTACAACTTTTAATGTTTAAATACACTTTAACATTTCTCTAGGACAAGTTATTTAAATGATTAAGTATGATTTTGTTGCACAATTATGTTTATGAATGTTTTATGCTATGAATGGCCAACTGTAGGCTCTCTGGAACAGGGCCTTACAAGTTGGTGCCAGAGGCAAAGTTTAAAAAATTAGATAAAATCATTTTTAAAACCAAAACTTAAACTGAGTAGGGGACAAAAGGAAAATATGCCAGTCCAATTAGTTGCATGCCTATAGGTAAATATTTTGTTGTAATGTAAAGAAACTGGAAATATATGTGTGTGCTATGTGATTATGTGTTTGTAATAGATTTAAATACTAATTTAATCAGGATAGGAAATGCTTAGTGTATAAAAAGTAAGGTAAGTAGTTAATCACAACCGACCACTATAATTAAAAACTTACCATACTTGTAATAATTTGAGCTATTACCTTGCATGATCATGTTGGTGTTTGAATCTTTATGAATTAAAAAATGGCTGATATAAAGTCTACTTAAGCATACTGAGGTGGTGGTTATGGTATTGGACCATGCGTCACGAAATAGAGCTAGTGCTATAGAAGCGACTCATGAGGAGCCTAAACTCCACAATCATGATGGTGGAGAGGAAAGTGCTAAGCTAAAGGCAATTTTGAAGGAGGAAATAATGAATGAGGTGTACTAAGTCATGCATATAGTTCTGCCGTCTATGGTGACAAAGGTCATCATGGCAATCCAAGACAAAAAGAAGGTAGAAAAGAAGGGTAAGAAGACCTCTATTAGAGAGAGAAACTAAGATAGGGGATATGAAGAAATAAAACTTCTAGAGTATGAATTGGTTATTTCTAGTGACGAGAAGGATGATTTAGTGAAAAAAACGGTTAAGAGACGCAACTACGGGGCATTTCAGAGTTGCAAGCCCCCAATGTTTGATAGGAATGGTAATGATACCATAGCTTAGCGATGGATCAGAGGAATAGAACAGTATTGGATATCAGTGAATGCAGAGAAAATTACAACATCAAGTTTGCCGGCCATTTCTTTATGGACTCAACCCTATGTTAGTAGGATAATATTTTCCACATTACGGGCAGAAGGGAAATTGCTGAGTTGAAGAAGTAGGTGATTGAGAAATTTTGTCCTCACACGTGAACTTGACAAGATTAAGAGAGTTCTTACAGCTCAAAGCTGGTAACATGACTCATCAACAGTACACTTCTAAGTTAAATGAGAAGGCAAGGTTTGTTTTAGAGTTAGTCATGTCAATGTCAAGAAAGATCAAGAGGTATATCCAGGGTTTGCTAGTGGATATACGCAGGCATATGATCGTTGCCCGACAAGGTACATTTAGGTGAGTGGTGGATTTGGTGGGAAAGCTCTATGACGAACGAGATGAATTGCCAATGGTTAAGACAAAAAAGAAGTGGAAAGGTGAAAGCAATGGGAACACAGAGCTGTTTAGAAACAATGGTTTTGCATTGATGGAAAAAAGGCGAGAGTGGATGATCGGAGGATGATAGCCGAGGGTACTGGTTGGGGAAAGGAATGCCAAAAGTGTGGAAAGGCTTATAGTTGTGATAGTAGAATGGGAGCGATTCTATGTTTTAGATGTGGGAGGGTGGGTCATATGGCTAAGGATTGGCCAAGGACTATTCGGTGCTCCAATTATGAGGAAATAAGTCATTTAAGCAGGGATTGTAAGAAGGTGAGGTTAGAGAACTCTGGGGCAATTAAGGGAACAAAGAAAGGCAAGGAAGAAGGCTTATGCAAGGGACTTTACTATGACCATTGAAGAGGCTAGAGTGGATCTCAATGTTGTATTAGGTACATTTTTAGTGATTCATGCTTATGCATCCATACTTTTCGATTTCGGTGCTAGTTGGAGCTTTATTTCCGATTTCGGTGCTAGTAGGAGCTTTATTTCGACTACATTCTATATCAAATTGCCTCATAGGAGTAGAAAGATTGTTGTGCCCTTTGATGTAGAAACACTATCGGTAAGTCTACCAAAGTATTTGAGGCTATAGATGATTGTAATATAGAAATAGAAGGCCAAAGTATTTTAGCTAAACTATTTGTTATGATATCAGGAGGATTTGATGTAGTCCTATGGATGGATTGGTTAGCTACTTAGCTGCATACGAGGCTAAGGTCATATGTCTTAACAAGATGATTCGACTAACAATGTTGAATGGTAATTCTGTTACAATTTATTGGGATAGGTTATGTTCGATCGGTTCTAAAGGTGATCTCGATGATTTCTGCTAAGAAGTGCCTAAGGCGTGGATGTGGTGCTTATCTAGCATATGTGAAGGATATGGATCCGACAGAACCAAAATTGTTAGGTGTCGATGTTTTTCCACAGGATTTGACGGGTGCGCCAACTGACCGCGAGAATGAGTTTCAGATCGACTTGATGCAAGGAGCTCAACTCGTTGCTAGGAGCTTAACCGGTTGCTAGGGTGTTGTATTGCCTAGCTCTACTCGAGTTGAAGAAATTGATAACATAACTACAAGATCAGCTAGATAAGGGTTTTATTTGACCGAGTATCTCTCTGTAGGGTTCCCTAATCTATTTGCGAAGAAGAAAGATGGCACCATGAGGTTTTGTATTAACTATCGTGGGCTAAATACGTTGACAGTAAAGAATCGGCACCCATTACCGAGGATTGATGACTTGTTTAAGGCTTCAAGGAGCCAGCTAGTTTTGAAGAATAGATCTTCATTCAAGCTACCATCAGCTAAAAGTAAGAATACAAGATATTCTTAAAACAGCTTTCCACATATGGCACTATATATTTCTCGTGATGTCCTTATGTTTAACCAACACGCTAGCTGCTTTTTTAGATTCAATGAATCTGGTATGTTGACCGATGTTGGATAAATTGGTAATTGTGTTTACCGATAACATCCTTATTTACTCAAGGAGTGAGGAGGAGCATGCCAGTCTTATCAAAGAAGTATTATAAACAATTAGGAAGGAAAAGCTGTATGTAAAGTTCTTTAAATGTGCATTCTGGCTACACGAGGTCTAATTCATTGGTCATGTGATTAATCCTGATAGGATCACGATGGACATTAAAGCAGTAATGAAATGGAATTCCCCGAATACGCCATCCGAGATTCATAGTTTCTTAGGTTTGGTAGGTTATTATAGAAGGTTTATCTAAGATTTATCTAAAACAACATCTCCTTTGACTAAGTTAACTCGAAATAATATGAAGTTTGACTGGGGTATGGATTAGGAAGATGTGTTTCAAGAGTTGGAGGCAAGGTTAACTCAAGCTCCTATCTTGATGTTACATGAAGGAAATTATGATTTGGTGGTTTATTCAGATGCCTCGTTTCACTTAGGCATTGAAGATTCATGAAGCTAACTATCCTACAGATGATCTAGAATTGGCAGTCGTGCTTTTCACATTAATATCGTTCACTTAGATGCATCATTTATTGCACATACATTCATAAACCTTTCACGTAACGGTAATTAGAAGAATTGCTGGATCGCACACGCGTCTGTCCTCGCGTTAATTGCGCTAACTCGACCGGAGGTCGAACGAGTGTTTAATTAACCTAAACATTTGCCATTTCTCTGTGATAAGACGTGGCGAAAGGCATTCAACTCACAAACAGTCAGCTTCGGTTCGAAAAACTAAGTATCTTAACATATAGGCTAGCTACCTATGGTATACCTTTGTTTACATTTACCATGCAAACAGTCAAACATATTTACTGATTTACACTTGTGAACTCACCAACCTTATGTTAACATACTTTAGCATGTATTCTCAGGTCGCTGGCACGCTTAAGGCTAGGGTTGCACATATGAGCTTCATGCATCATCTTTATTATTTGAAAGAAAATTCATTTACATTTACTACTTTTCATTAAGCGCCTTGGTTTGCGCATTTATTACTCATGACTTACAAATGTTTACGATTCTACATTTAATTACATTGAACTATGTTTTACTCTGATTTAAGGACAAACGTGTATTTTAAATAGCATATAGTGTCGTTTGATATAAACTATATCTGAGATCCTAATTTATCATGCGCCTCGCAATAGAACCCCACCGGTGGATTTAGAGGGTGTGAAATTAGGACCAAATCTAGAAGGATGTGGATTACTCATTATGGGGATCTTATGAGCTTCATCACACTGATCAGATTCAACCACCATCTCCTGCATCTGTTATACCTCCGGTCTCGACATCTAGAGGAGTACGCACCATCCATACCCCTCGAAACACTACAGGATTGCCACGAGCATGACCAACTATACCCGCAATCGCACTTGTTTCAAAGACACCCGGAGACACGTCGCCATAATTGAGAGCTTCCAAACTACAATTTTGCTCATAGACCACAAAGACCGCATGGATTCTAAAGACCCTAGCTGGATGGAGAGCATAGGGAGAGTCACCTTCTACCTATGAGGTTGGTGAACCATCTCATACACTGCTAGTTGTCCTTATTGCATCAGCAACCGAGTTGGTAATGCTCGCTATCTAGATCCCGACGAAAAGATGTAGACTTCATGATGACAACTTCAATCGTACGTGGGTGACCTGGAGGACATGATGGTGCATGTGTACCTTATTTACAAGAAGGACTTTGTTCGATATGACAGGTCCACTCTTGCCTGTGGTAAGGTGCAATCGGCGATGGTCCTAAGTGAAACCTGTCTAGTGGTGGTTATGGTGGAGATTCTTATTGGTGTTTCTCTCGCTTGTTTTAGATATAGGGATTCTGAGCGAGATGTGCTCATTATTATTATTTGGACATTTTTATATTTTACACAGTTATAAGCTTTTCTCAGTTACGCTATAGATGGCTGTATTCAGACATATTCATTATTATCAAATTGTGCTAAAGGAATGAATGCATGTATAAGACTTTCATGGCTCGTAAGCTCAAAAATTTTCACGGTAATGAAGCAGCTATGAGGATCATTTGGTGGATTGAAAGGGTGGAATCGGTCCTGGACATTAGCAATTGCACCGATGACTACAAGGTGAAGTATGCCACATGCGTATTTCAAGATGAAGCTTTGACCTTATGGAATACTCAAGTTCAGCCTTGAGAAAGAGAAGCTACAACCAGGGTATCATAATTCAAGTACTATTCTAAAGACAGGTTGGTGATTCCACCACTCGGGATGATTCTACATCCTATGCTTTTACTGCCCTCAAGGTTCATACCTTGGCCATAGCCCTTCCTAGATGCAGCTCCCCACTAGTTGGCATCATCTGGGCATTACTTCTCTTATGCCCATGCCAACCCTCAATGCCCACCCAATCCTAACTAAGATAAGAAACGTACTTGAAGACTATCTATTGCGGTTGAGGGGGGTCTGCATGTATCAACACAAATTAACTAACTTGCAACACTCAAAGGGGTATCGTAAGCTCGAGAATCTTTTAAATAGAGCATTCCCACAAGAAAAATACTAAACAAACAAAATGATCATAAACTTCATCATACATGACAGCACTAAGATTAACAGGTGTTAGTGAGTTCATTAATCTTTTAATTTACGAGGGTAGTCTTTGTATGTATCTCTTGATCAACATTCAACATATTGTAGTGGTGGTAGTTGATTCTATAGAACTTTTGGTTTAAGAAATGTTATGCATAAATTTTTCTCAAAATACCCCTCTAATTTTCTTCTAGCTTCCTTCTTCTCTCTTTTGCCACTATGAATCGATGGAAAACCACATCAAGTGGTATTAAAGACGGACAGGTTCAACTTCCTTATCTTTTCTTTGCCCATTGTGAATCGATCTAGAACCACATCACATATCATGTCAAAAGTTAAGTTTTTTAATCAAAGTACGACTCTCACTTATAAAGATCCCATGTATTATGTTTTAAAGTTCTAAGCATTCTCATCTCATGTTATCTATATACAGCCAACTAGTAATATACCGGCGCGTTGCAGCGGGACTAAAAACTTTATCTTAAAAGTGATTACAACAACTTTAACAACGAAAAAATCAACATTAGCTAAACCCGGCCGGTTTCGGGTTTTAGCAAAGTAGTGACATTCTAATTACAACAATATTAGCAAACATGGATGGAGAGTAGGAACATGACTAATTATTGACAGTTAATATAAGTCTTTAACTACATTATTTATGTGTTTCACTATTTAAGAAGAATACAATATGGATTAAAATTCTTTTATACAAACACCACATGGATCTTCCCTTAGCACGAAGACCAAAACATATTCAGAATCCATGAAAAAACAAATGAATCATAAACTCAAGTTTTATATTATAAGAAAGATGTTGCAATTTCAGTCTATCTACATATGAATTAGTCAATGGATTATATTATAGCTTTAAGGAGTCATGCGGATTAAAGTTGTCAAGTGTAAGGGTCGGGGTGCCCACACCACACCACATACCGACCAATCATATTTTACCCATGTCACACCACACCACATCCTTTGGTGGGGGGGGGGGGACACTCATGACATTCCATGCCATAATTTTTTTTAATTAATTCATAAAAATAAATAAATTACAAAATAAAAATTTAAAACTACATTTAGATAAAAAACAATTAAAAATAAAAATTAAATAAAAATTAAAACTAAAAATCTATAAGTCAAACTCCCAACCACGTATTCGGGCAATTTGACGTTTGCGTTCAAGGATGATGTTTATTTTGCTTATTAAAATTTCTAATATTAACATTTTCAATTACTTTTTTTATATAATTCAAAGTATTTATTCAAATTATGGTCATACCTATTTCAAAATCATCCCTTCCTTTTAAAATTCCTCTAAACCATCATCGCCGCCTTCGGCCACTTCTTTCGACAAACAACCGGCGGAGTACAACCACACTCTCGCCTCCCCGGCTCCTTTGGCAAAGGTATGAAATGGTCAAGGGGGTGTGGCACCTGAGGTGGGAATGTCGTGAAACAATCAAATGGCGCGACGTGAGGACGAGTGGCGATGTTGCCGCACGGCGCCGAAGCTCGCCGTGGGGTCATGACGTTGGTTCCCCCCAACCCTAATTTAAAGTGTTAAACTTCTAAAATCATTTTATTTAATAATCTGATAATAATAACGATTGTAATTACATCAAACGTTGTTATTATTTATATTCGTTGAGAATTTTGTATAAAATGTGTCTTGTTTTAACACGTAAAAAATATAAAGTGTTTTGACATGAACACATTTGACCCATTACGCATATAAGATCTTATAGTTTATACATGATAATGATGCCTGATTGAATAGATACTAGATTTACAGGATTCCTGTAGCCAACCCCATAACTCCAAATAATGCTTTCACAATGTCTTGGATAATTGCTTCACGAGATTGCTCGATCCAATGTCATGCAACATAAACCTTAGAAATTAGAAACAATAAAAATAAGAGAAAATTGCATAAATAGTCCCTGTGGTTTGATCAGATTGCATGATTGGTCCCCAAACTTTTAAAATTACAAAGTTAGTCCAAACTTTTATGCGGGCATTGCACTTTTGGTCCCTAAAATTAAATTTAAAAGTTAATTTAAATTTTATAAAATACATAAAAAATAAATGAATTTAGTGCGAGGGACCAAATATGCAATGATTACACAAAGGTTTAGACTATTTTTGCAATTTTTATTGTTTGGGGACTAAACACGTAATTTGGTTAAATCACAGGGACTATTTATGCAATTTTCTCTAAAAATAATAAAAAAAAATACTATGTTTCGTAACATTTGCCGACTACCTTTTTTGGTTAAGACATGTTACACATAACAATGTCTCTTTTACATATCACCCAATGATTTTTTGTCAATTTATTTAATATTGTCATATACATACATGATGAAGATGCTTTGTTACCCAGGTTCAAACCATATTACATACTAGCTTTAGTAAATTCATATATTAAACGGTTTCAATAAATAGAATATTAAATAAAATAAAATTTTGTTAATTATAGAATGATACTTTAAGATAAAATACAATTGAAATTACATATAAGTAAGAAATATAAGTGATAAACAATAAGACTGTCCCCAAAGCACCGCCCTTAGCCCAGCCCATGCCGCCTTTCGGAAGGGCTGCGTTGTGCAGACCCATCCATCCTTCACCCACCCTTCCCTAAGGGCATTCAATGGATGCATTTTATGGGGCCCTCTTCATAAAATGTGTGTTGTTTTGTTTTTTTATGGATTTTTAATGGTTGTTTGTGGGAAGTATGGTGTTGGGGGTAAAAGTTGAATGTGGAAAGAATGGATAAAAGTTAGTGGAAAGTTGATGTGGCATGCTGACTGTACTGTTTGTGTGAAGGGCGTTGTTTAGCATTGTGGACAGTCTAACATTAACTTTTAACTTTTGTTTTTAAACTTTTATTTTTTTACAAAAAATAAATAAAATATTTTTTAAACAAACTGTTTTTAAAAAATATCATTTTCAAAAGTTTTTTATTATAACTCTACAACTTTAATTATTTTTTGTTTATAAAATTTTTTCTTTTTAAAATACTAATATTAAAATATTTCGTATTTAAAAAGTTTGATGTTTTACTAAAATTTTATAAATATTTTAGTAAAAATATTTGTCTTGCTTAATTTATTAAAAACTATTTTAAAAAAAAAAAAGAACTAAATAAAATAATTAGTAGTTAATGGCGGTTACCGATTGCCGGCCGATTCTTGCAGTCGGGTGGTTGGACCGGCAGTCGGTAACCACGGTTGGGCCGAAAAAGAGAAGAGAAAAGATCTAAAAGAATGGTTTCAGTGTTCTTTAGGGCTCTTGTTGATCCATGATTGTATGTTTGATGTCAGATCTAGAGCATCCCACGAATCTAAAAAAAAGGAAAGATATATATATATATATATATATATATATATATATATATATATATGAGGAGGGATTCTAAGAAAACCATAATTTTATGAGAAAGCTTGAGAAAACCAATAAAACCGGTCACATAATTTATAATTTTTTTATCACTACTCTATATATATATATATATATATATATATATATATATATGTGTGTGTGTGTGTGTGTGTGTGTGTGTGTGTGTGAGTATATATAAATAAGAATATCGATCAAATGAAAACCGTAGCATGGTTATCTATATACGTCACACATAGGTTACGTATACGTTACCATTTTTCATTCGACATAGTGTTACATATACGTAAGACTCTTTATTCTCGTATGTATGCTGAACATATATGTACCAAATACTTAAATAACATCTTAACTATTAAAATAACAAAAAAAGTTATGAATTATGTTATTGGTTTTTGTGGTTTTCTTTGGTTTTCACATAACTATTGGTTTTCTCAAGAACATTCCCCATATATATATATATATATATATACTAGGTTAGTACCCCGTGTGTGTATTACATGGGTTAAATAAATAAAATACTAAATAATTAGTAATAAAAATTTATAAATTATAAAATTATGTTTGAAGATAAAATATAATTATAATTACATATGAATAGCTACTTTAAGTAAATAAACAATAATATATTTTTTAAACTTTTATTTTATAAAAAATGTGGGTTTTAAATATGTTGTTTTAAAAAAAATGAATTTATTTTTAAAAAAGTTTATTGTATTTAGTATTTTATAAAACTTTTGTTTTTAAAAAATGTGTTTTTAATAAAAAAAATAGGTTTTAATTTATTAAACTATATAATTTTTAATATGAAAATGGTATGCTTAATATTATTAGTATTTAATATTAATAGTAATGATAAAGAGAAATAAAAAAGTTAGTATGATAAAATTTATAATTGGATCAAGTCATATTTTAGATTTTTCTTTAATATAGATAGATAGATATATAGATAAATAGATAGGTTAAAAACTTATTTATCAAACGTATTATAGTTAGTAATAAACACGAATAGTTATACTAAGATATTTTAATATAAGATATGATTAAAATTATATATACGTAATAGTTCAAGAAATAAAATAATTATACTATTTTTTTAACTCTCTTATATTAATAGTTTCATTTTTAAACATTTGTTTTAATATTTATTTATAAAAAATTTTATTGTTTATAAAAATCTTGTATTTTAAAAACTTAGTTTTCTAATTATTTTGGTTGTTTAATAAAAACTGCTTTTAGAAAATTTTTTTATATTTTTTTAAAAAAGAAGTGATATAAAATATTATGTTTTAAAAAGGTTTACTATTTTAGAAAATTTTATATTATATAAAAGTTTTGTTTTTTTATTATTTCTAGTTTAATAGAAAGATATGATTTTTAATTTTCTTAATAAAATTTATTTTTAAAAACATAGCTTGATTTTAAAAAATCTAGATGAAAATGAAAATTGTATCAATTAATAAAATTGATTTTTATTAAGAGAGAGAGAGAAATTAGTTTGAGTGTTTAAATTAATATAATATTATTTTGGAGGGAAAATTAATTAACGATGTCTAAATGAATGACATGTGTCAAAAAGGTTGTTTAAGAGAATGACAAGTGGTAAAAAAAATATTTTTTTATTATATTCTATAGATATATTGTGTAAATATAGGGATAAGTTCAAATGAAAACTAGAATAAATTGTGTAAACCAAAAACCAAATCTCCACCTTTGATGTTAAGATCAATGGCTCAGATTTTTTTGACTTTTTCTACACATGGTACTACAAAAGTACAAACTTTTGATTATTTTTATTTAAAAAAATCTGAGCAAGTTCATGTCCTTTAATGGATGTTGGAGTAACTCTTGAGAACAGGGACATTGTGAGGAAGTTTATGTCTTCTCTTCCCAGACAGTGGACTCACTACTATGTTCTCATCAAGAGAACTGAGAACCTTAAGACTCTCACTCTTACAGAGTTGTATGGTATCTTTAGTGGCTACCAGATGGAGATGAACATGCAAAATCCATCTGGTAACTTCAGCAATCAGCAGGGTTCAGCCCTTCATGTGGTTGAAAGGGATTGCAGAGAACCACAGCATCATCTTATCTGCTACCCTGACAACTCACAAAAGGGTCCTTTCATCACTTTCCCTGGGACACCAAGGGAGAGCTACATCCAAGGAAGTCCATTCCAAGAGACAAGCTCTTCCCATGCTTTTGTGTCTGCTGATGAGAGTTCAGGCAGCTTTCTCTTCACCCTTGAAGACCTGGACTGTATCCATCTAGATGATCTGGAGTATTGGAGATAGTCCAACAGATGGCTCTTCTCACTCACAGAGCCAAGAAGTTCTACAAGCGGATAGGGAGGAAGTTTCCTAGCAATGCAGCCAGTGGAAAGTTTGGACTGGACAAAAGTAATGTGAAGTGTTTCAACTGCAACCAAATGGGTCACTTTGCCAGGGAGTGCAAGGCACCTAGAACAAATGGTGGCCAAGCACAAGCCAGACCAAACTACACTGAAGGAGTCAACCAGAATGAAAAGCCAAAGCAGCAAGCTGCAGTTGCTGTTGAAGAAGGAGTCTTTGACTGGAGCTTTCAAGTTGAAGATGCGTCTCCAAACCAAGCACTGATGGCTGATCATGATAAAGCCAAGGTATTGGAACATCTTTGCCAGGGAGTGCAAGGCACCTAGAAATGAGATCTGATCTTAAGTCCTTAAATATCTTAAAATCTGATTTCAAAAGAGCTGAAAATGGATATAAACTAAAAATAGAAGATTTAGAGAAAATCATTTCAACTCTCAAACATGAACACACCAACTACAGGACTCAGATTAAAGATCTCATCACTAAGTTAACTGAATGCCAGGCTGAGCTTGTGATCAGCAAAGCCAAGGCAGAAAAGTGTGTTCTTGAAGAAGAGACCTTTAAGAACATGATATCCTCATCTCTGCATGCCCAAGTGTGTTATCAGAATAAGCAGGGACTAGGATCTACTGAGATAGCTCCTCCACATTCCTTACTATCAGTAAGATCTCCAATGTATGAAACTTGTGAAGATGAGCTTCCCCTCATAGACCCTATGAGTGAAGAGGATGGAGAGGAGACAGTGAAGGATGGATCTGAGAAGAGTGAAGAAGATCATCCTAAGAAGGGTCACTATTCTCCTGAGGAGAGGAATTATGTTGGGTTGTTAAAGTCCAAGAGGAAGAACTTGATCAGAAGAGCAAAGAGGAAGTCCAAGAAAGCTCAAGAGTTCAAGGCCATTTTCAACTCTAAGTAGAAACAAGTGTTCATCTCTATAGGATTTTAAGTGGTAAAAGCTGAAGACTCAACTATGAATCCTAGTACCAGGGGTTCTAGTTCTTGTCAACCTCATCCCAACAACAACAAAAAGAAGGCTGATTTGTTGTGTACCACTGCTGCATAATATGAACCATCCACATCCAGCAGCAAGTCTCTCCCTAAAAGACTTGCTACTTCATCTGTGAAGAAGAAGAAGGAAGTGAAAAGTGATCAAGATTAGTCTTGCTCTCAAAAGAAGGCTTCCAGAAGAATGCAGTTTGACTGTGTCATGTGTGGCAGTACTTCTCATTTAGCTAAGGATTGCATCTACAATCCTAAAAGCACTGTCCACATGATCAAGAAGAAATCTTCTGAAAAAATCAAGAAGAAGCCAACTTCTGAAGGAAAAGCTTTTCCTCTCGGAAGTTCCAAGGTGAAAAAGAAGACAAGTGAAAACTTGCCTTAGGAAGAAAAATTGGTCTCGAAAGAAAGGAATGCTTTCGAAGTACTGAAGCCTACTGCAGTGAAAGCAAGATCTTCCAAAGGTCTAGTCTCCAAAACTTCCGAAGTTGTCAAAACTTCCGAAGTGTTGAAGGTCAAGTCTAAGCTTCCAAAGGTGGTGTGGAAGACAAAGAAAGACCATGTGACGAAAGTTCTTCATAAACAACAGCTGCTGATCCTCAAAGCTTGAACATAGGATCAATTACTGTTGCATTGTCTTCTGTTGATATTACTGAGCCCAAGACCAGCAAGGCTTGGGTTTCCAAATATAACTAATCATCTTTTTTTGTGCAGGAACAGCTAAAGACCAACAGGAATGTGTGGATCATTGACAGTGGCTGTTCAAGGCACATGACAGGCAATGGCTCTCTACTCCAAAATTTTGAAAAGATTGATGGAGGGCATGTTGCTTTTGGAGGAGATGCAGAAGGTTACATTACAGGAAGGGGCATGGTTACAAATGGTAAGCTCTGCATTGAGAAGGTAAACTTTGTCAAGGAGCTTGGGTACAATTTACTGAGTGTATCCCAATTTTGTGATCAAAAGCATAACATGCTCTTTACTGAGCATGAGTGCATTGTTCTCAAGCCCGGGGTGGTCATTTCTCAAAAGCACATTCTGCTCAGAGCCCCCAGGAAAGGGAACATGTACAAGATGGACTTGCATGAAACTTTTCCCTCTGGAGAAGTGTCTTGCTTTTTGTCTAAAGCAAATAGTGATGAGTCTTTTTTCTGGTATAAAAGAATGTGCCATGTAAACTTTAAAAACATGAATAAATTAATTAAGAATGATTTGGTAACTGGAATGCCAAAGAAAGAGTTTACAAGTGATGACCATTGTGTTGCATGCCTGAAAAGGAAGCAGCATAAAGTGTCTCACAAGCCAAAGGAAAGAAACTCCATCACTACTCCCCTATACTTGTTACATATGAATCTTTTTGGCCCCACCAGTATAATGAATTTAGGAAGGACCTCATATTGTTTGGTGATCACAGATGATTTCACTAGATTCACTGGGGTCTTTTTCCTTAGAACTAAGGATAAGACTTCTGAGATATTGAAGAATTTCATTCTGAATATTGAGAATCAATCTGATCACAAGGTCAAGATCATAAGATGTGATCAAGAAACTGAATTTAAGAACCAAATCCTTGATACATTTTGTGATGGAAAGGGTATTTCAAGACAATATAGTGCTCCCAGGACTCCTCAGCAAAATGGTGTTGCTGAGAGCAGAAACAGGACACTAATTGAAGCTACAATAACTATGTTGTCTGACTCTAAACTGCCTGTCACCTTCTGGGCAGAAGCAGTAAACACTGTTTGCTATGTGCAGAACAGAGTTTTAGTAGTTAAGACTCATGGTAAGACTCCTTATGAATTGTGGCACAAAAGGAGATCTTTTATTGGTTTCCTCAGATCATTTGGTTGTCCTTGCATAATCTTGAATACCAGAGATCAGATAGCCAAATTTGATGAGAAATCAGATAATGGATACTTCATTGGATACTCTTCTAAAGCTAAGGCTTATAGAGTGTACAATCTAAGAACCAAAATTGTTGATGAGTCAGCCAATGTGACTTTCAATGAACACGCTCCTTGTGTGAGAGGTTCTGGTCCTGATTGGCTGTTTGATCTTGATTTAGTTACTAACTGTTTTAACAAGTCTTGTGAGAATGTTTCAAGATCTACAGGTAACCCATCAACAGAAGATCCTGATCCAAGATTTGAGCTGAGAAGACCTTCAAGTCAATCTACTTCAGCTCCAGTGGTAACTAATTCTGCAGATGGAGCTCCTATCAACACAACCATGACAAATCCTGCTGATACATCTGTAGTGCCTTCAAATTCCAGCTCAGAGGCACAAAACCAAAGGGAAGGAGTTCCAAATATAGAAGAAAATGGAAATGGTGACAGTGATCAAGAATTTCTTGATGCTGACTCCATGGAAGACAACATCATTGATGTCACACACTCATTGGATCAAGCTTCTCTTGATAAGTGTGTTGATGTGGTGGGTGAATCTGCTTTGCCTGATCAAAATTTTTCAAATTTGGAACTCTCCAACCAACTTCTGTGATCCCTCAAATAAGGATCCACAAGTCTCACCCTACCACAAACATCATTGGTGAAGTTGACAAGGGAGTAAGAATAAGAGGACAAACCCATGACAAAAATGTTTGTCTCTACTCTTGTTTTCTATCCCAAGTAGAGCCAAAGAAAGTTAAGGAGGCTCTGAAAGATGGAAGTTGGGTTGAAGTAATGCAGGAGGAACTGCTTCAATTCAAAAGACAGAAGGTTTGGAACCTATGTCCTCTTCCTCCTGGGAAGACTACTATAGGAACCAAATGGGTGTTCAGGAACAAGAAAGATGATAGAGGACTTGTCATCAAGAACAAGGCAAAACTAGTTGTTCAAGGGTATACTCAGGAAGAAGGAATTGATTACACTAATGTCTTTGCTCCAGTATCAAGACTTGAAGCTGTTAGGATATTCCTAGCCTTTGCTGCATCCAAGAATTTCAAGGTCTACCAACTTGATGTCAAGTGTGTTTTCTTATATGGGGTGATTGATGAAGAGGTGTATGTCAAACAACCACCTGGTTTTGCAGATCCTGATCATCCTGATTATGTCTGCAAGCTTGATAAAGCTCTATATGGGTTGCACCAAGCTCCAAGGAAGTGGTATGAGACTCTATCTCAGTATCTATGTCAGCATGGTTACAGAAAAGGTACTATAGATGGAACTCTTTTCATCAAAAGAACAGGAAATGATTTGATGCTGGTTCAAGTGTATGTAGATGACATTATCTTTGGGTCAACTAATACAAGGCTCTGCAAAGACTTTGAGAAGCTGATGAAGAATAGATTTGAAATGAGTGCCATGGGGGAACTCAATTTCTTTCTAGGAATTCAAGTGAAGCAGGTTGACAATGGCATCTTCATAAGTCAGTCAAAGTATGTTCAGGACATACTTACAAGATTCAGTATGACTGACTGCAAGGTTGCAAAGACTCCCATAGCAAGAAACCACTCCCTTGGACCTGACCTTAAGGGGGAGTGTGTAGATGAGCATCTCTACAAAGCTATGATTGGGTCTCTCATGTACCTTACTGCCAGCAGGCCTGATATCATGTTTGCCACATGTATCTGTGCTAGATATCAAGCGAACCCCAGGATGTCACACCTGGTTGCTGTCAAGAGAATTCTAAAATACCTCAAAGGTGCTCCATCACTTGGCCTTTGGTATCCAAAGAATTCTGACTTCAATCTGTATGCATATACAGATAGTAACTATGGTGGCTGCAATATGACTGCAAAGTCTACATCAGAGGGATGTCAATTTCTTGGTGGAAGGATAGTCTCATGGCAATGCAAGAAACAATCCTGTGTATCTGCATTAACTGTTGAAGCTGAATACATTGCTGCTGCAAGCTGCTGTGCTCAAGTGCTTTGGATTCAGAATTAGATGCTAGACTATGGATTCAACTTCAAAGAGACTCCCATCCATATAGACAACAATAGTGCTATCTCTATTACAGAGAATCCTGTGCAGCACTCAACGACCAAGCATATCAACATCAGGTATCATATAATTAGAGTTAATTTTGAAAAAGGGTTAATCAAACTAGTCAAAGTTCACACAAATGAACAATATGCTGATCTGTTCACCAAAGCTTTTGATGAACAGAGATTTAAGTATCTTATATCAGCTATTGGGATGATCAACTTTGAGTAATTTTTTCTTAAACTAAAATTCAATATTATTTCTAAAATCTGTGTGTCCTTAGTTATCTATTTTATCACCTTCATAAGCCTCTAACTAACTTGAAAGAAGATTGTTTTAGAAAATATTTCTTAGATTTTTGAGAATTTTGAACTTTTTTTTCTTCGGAAGAAACTAAGTTACCTTCGGAAGAAAATTATGTCTTTAATATCAACTAACTACTCATGACAATTTACCTTCAGAAGAAATTTTTTAAATATCTTCCGAATCCAAATTTTTCTTAAGTACTTAAATGATATTAAGGGACAATTATTTTCCGAAAGTACTTATCTCTGAAAAGAGAAAAATACTCTAAGTATGTTTTCTTCCGAAGCAAAATTTTCAAAACTCTTAGAAATATCTTCCGAAGCCAAATTGGCCTCGGAAGCTTTTATCAAAAACATCCGAAGCCAAATTACCTTCGGAAGATTTCGACTTCCAAGAAAACTACTTTTTGGCACTTTTTCAGAGGTGGGACCGACATCCGGATTTCAAAGTTTATCCTTTCGCATTAACTTTGTCTCAAATCCATTTCATATATATACCCAACGGTTTCCCCCTCTTTCACTTTTCTCTCATCATATGCAACACTTTTCTAACCTAAATTCATCCAGAAACCGACTGTGTTCTTACCTTTCTTCTTGACGAAGCTTTATCAAATGGCCAACCTTAACCGCATAAACCAACCCAATTTCTCCATGCAACTCTACAGGCAACACAATTAGGTTGCTCTTCTGAACTCTGAGGAAGATCCTGCTTTCTCAGAGATTTGCCGTTTCCTTTCTTTGTCAAACTACTTCACCTCCCTCACCATTGATCCTCCTCTCTATGAGGATCAGTTGTTGGACTTCTGGGGGACCTACCAAGAGGTCACCATGGACGGGGAGAAGGCACTGTCTGCCACATTGCAGGGGAGGACAATCTTCATCACTCCGGCCATCATTAACAACCATCTTCAGCTGGATGATGCAGAAGGTGATGTGTCTTTTCCTAAATCTGCTGTTAATCAGTCCTTTGCGCAGATGGGATATGAAAGAGACTTCTCAGTCAGAACCTTCAGGAAAGGGAAGGTCTCTTCCCAGTGGAAGTACCTCCTCCATGTCATCATACACAGCTTGTCCAACAAGCATAGAGGATGGGACCAGATTCCTGAGGATCTGTCCTTCATAGTCCATGGACTGGTTCAGGGGGTTAAGTTCAGGTATTCTCACTTTTTTACCTTAATTTACTATCAAACTTGGACTCCTTGGAGTATTACATGTTCCCTAGATATGTCCAGCACATTCTCAACTGTGAACTGGGCTCACAGTTGAGGGGAACAGGTAAAACTCTTAAATTGGGACAGATGAAGCCCGGCATCTTTAAAATAATGAGAAAACCAACCGTGGGATTCTCTGGGGTAGAAACAGCCCTTGTCCTAAAAATGTTAGAGCTCATTGCTCAAGGTGACAGCCTAGCAGCACCAGCTAGTGTTGAACCCACACCTGTTGTGTGTAATCCACCCCATCAACCTACAATAACCATCACCTACTATAGAAAACACAAACGAACCCCTGCTCAAGCTGTTCAGTCTGAGCAGGCCCCCATATCACCACCCATGCAAGAAGAAGTGGACACTAGAGCTCCCACTTCTCTTGAGGAGCAAACCACTCCCATTTCTCATACTATCAGTGCTGAGGTTCCTCATGCTCAGCCTGATGAGCTTATAACCCAAACAGCCTTAAGCCTTCACTCAGAGTCTCAAAACTCTAGTGATCAACCTTCAGGGGACAGTTACCATCCCCAACCTCTAGATCTAAACCAACCAATCCCAAACCTTGAATTCTATGATGATGAAGATATGGGATTCAGTGAGTACCATGAGTCTCTCTTCTCCACCCTTGCTCAAAGAGAGATGAGTGCTCCTGACACCCCCAAATCTAGCCCACATCATCCACCCCAAACTGAGGTGGATCTTCCTGAACAAGTTCAGGAGGTCCATATGAAAGAGGCTCTCACTATTGCTAGTGATTACATCATTAAGACCTCAACCATGACAACTCAGCCCATTGACACTTCACTTGAAGTTATCAGTGAGCAGAGGAAATCTAGCAGCCAAGAATACTATGCTGGTGATGAGGGAGAAGACATCAGTCCAACTCTCTCACCCCCCATGATTCTTCATCTGAAGATGAGGGGAGTCTGAAACTAAAGGTGCAACAACTAGAAGACATGTGCACCTCTTTGGTCTCCAAGGTAAGTCACTTGGAATCTCAAGTGACTGCCTTACAGAAGAAAGTCAATGACCAGCAACTTGAGATCACCGATCTCAAGGGCAAGCTAGCTAAGAGACCATTAAGACAAACTCAACCAGGTCCACAAGAACCTATGGAAGTTGTGGATTTGACCTCCAGCTCACCTATACAAGTGGGTGATGCTACCAAAAAGGGGGAGAAAGTCTCTACAACCACAGAACCTGGGAGTTTTGTCATGATTATGGACAATAAGGACTCACCACCCTCACTTGCAGTTGTCCAGACTCAACAACTTCCTCAGGCTCACACTGATGTGGAGGCCTTACTTCAAAAACTAGTTGAGGAAGGAATTCCAATGTCCATGCCTGCCCCATCCCATTTAGCTGAAAATCCAATAATGGGATGGTGGTATGATTCCTCAAGAATGGCATTGGTGCTATCAAGGGCTCAAGGGCAGCAGGAACTCTTCAACTTTCAGACCCTGAGTTTCCATGATGGTATGAACTTGGTTAGCCTGCCTTTCATCAATCCAAGCCAAAACAGACAGGCTGGCAGGCTAGTTGAGGTGATTCAAGAATGGGTTATGAGGGAATTCAGACAAAGAGCAATTTTATATAGATAGAGGCTAGCAGGAAAAACTGTTGGTCAACTGGATATTGAGGCAGACCCTAAGATTAGCTTCGAAGGGGAAACCTCAGTTGAAGGCCCAGCAGAAGAACCTGTGAACCTTGAGACAGGCTCACCCTCTACACCCAGTACCCTTAGTGACACACCTGCTGGTGAAGGTGTTTCACAACCTCTCTCTGGCCAGAGCTCAAGCTCATCACAACCATCTGCAGGCCAAAGCTCTCTCCACCCTGAGTCATACAGGCCCATAATTGACAAAGGGAAAAGGAAAATGACTCCTGAGGAGATTGAGGAGGAGAAGAGAGAGAGGAAGAGGAAGGCCAGGGGAGAAAGATCAGGAGAAGTCCCAAGCTTCATGCAAGCTGTAATCAGGGCTGCCTATAGGCCTGATACTCAGAATGATGAGTTAAGGGCAGACAGATTGAATTATCTGGGACTTAGGAACTATAACATTGATGAAATCATTTCTCTCCCCTTGGCAGAACTAGATGAACTAGCAGACAAGGAGCTGTATAAAGAGAGGAAGGAGGCTGAGGCAGCAGAACTGCTCCTCAAAATCAAAGAAGTGAGAAAAAGAAAAAGACAACAAAAAGCTCCTGTCCTCTATCCAGTTCATGAAAGTCCTAAGAAAGAGTCTGTGGCTGTTGAAGAGGAAGAAACTCAGATAAGCAGGGAACAAGAAAGACAAAAGATGATTGTTTATCTGAGTGTCACAAGACTCTATCAGGCAGCAGCCCTCAATCCCCTCTCATTTGAATACATTGAGTTTGAGTACCTAAAACAGCTTGATGAAGAGGCTCAAACTCAAAGAAAAGCAGTTAAAAGAAAAATGAGAGAGGAAACTGCTAAAACAAGAGCCACCATCAGAGCCCAAGAGAAGAAGTCTGCTGACAGACTAAAGATGGTGAGCTTCTTGAAGCTGTATGGGTTCTCTAGAAGGAGACTTGGTCCTATGTCTCTATCCACAATGGATGAGCACATCAGGAGGATCAAGCAGAAGATCAAAGAAGGTCAGCTTGTGGACTTGCATTCTCCACCAAGTCTAGCTGCACCTGAAGTTGAGGTGAAAGTTGAAGAGACAACACAGCCTGAACCTGAAGCTACAACTAAGCCAACTTCATCTTCTGACCTACAGTAGGGTTCTAAGTCCCCTCCTACTGATCAAATGGGGAATAAGAACCCAACTGAGGAGAGCACAAAAAGTCAATTTGGTGCTGCAGGCCAAGCTCCTCAGTTGAAGTATAGAGTAAGGAAGAGGATGGCCATCAGAAGGGACAGAAGAAAGAAGAAGAAGTCCAAGGCATCCACCTCATCACCTCAGGATGAGTCAAAATATCCTGAGGATGTGCAACAAGAGGATAACCAATCAACTCCAATTCAGGTTGAGCCTCTTGCATCAGGAAGACCCATTCTATCCTGGACTTTTACTGCAAATCCAGACAGATGATATGTTGTTAGAGATCAAGGTGGTCAAGATGTCTATCTCTGGCAGGACATGCTTGATCTACCTTTGCATGATCTCTTTGACATGAGAAGGTTCGATGAGAGTCTGAAGGATCCAGATCAGCTGATGAAGAAGGGAATGCTCCTGATCCTAATAAGGACTATCAACTGCTGAAGAACTTCTTTATTTTGGTAGCATCAGCCTAGGGGGAGTTTGTAAGGATTATAGAAGAGGCTGTACACTTTGTGCATGGTAGAAGTTACTTCGGAAGTTTTACACTCTACAAGAAAATTACACAAGTGTAAAATCTTCCGAAGCCAAAAGACCAATTCTTCCGAAGCCAAAGATGAAGTCTTCCGAAGCCTCAAAGATAGAAGACTGATTTCTTCCGATGACAGGGAAGACATGCTCTCTGTGATCAACAACTTTTCAGAAAAGCTGACCAACTTTTCGCTGCCACTCTGCAGGCTCACCAACTTTACACAAGTTGGTGAAAAGGTCCATGCTTTAGGAAGCTGTAGATTAAGGTCTTGAGTCTGTAACTTTCTACTTTATGTACTTTTATCCTTTTTGTATTACAATAGGATGTGAGCTATGGCATGTCATAGTCACATGTCAAAAGGCAATCTGCCTTTCGACTTTACATTGATCTTGTTGTCTAGATTAGTATTTCCAGCTGGCTTTCAAAGTATAGCCGGCTGTAGGATGTAGTATAAAGTATCTCAGGTTCTTGTATTTTCAGATATGCTTTGTAACACTTGTAATAGAACTTGAGAGTAATATACATCTTCCTTGAAAACCAATTATCTTGTTCTTAAGCTTTCTGTCTCTTGTTTACTTGTGTTTATCTTAGCATCATCATAAGCTGTCCAGTTTCCTATTTGATCTGTTAAGTGTTCTAAGTTTCTCCTCATTGTGAAAAACTAACTTGCACCCTTCAAACGGTCCTGCACTAAGTCTTTGTCAAATAATGCAATTGCCAAAAAAAACCAATGCCACCCCTAAAACTATTATGTAAGTTTTCATTAAACTACTCAATCATTTAAGAATACATTCAAAAAGCATCAATTTCCTTAATATTCTTGCAAGAGTGCATACATTGAACGTACTCCAAGAAATGATTAAACGAGAATATTTTTGTTATGACTTAACTTAAGCATGGTGTAGAAAACTCAAAACCTAATGCAATTTAATCATATAATAACTACCAAAATACAAAAAAAATTGAATTACCTATTGAAGCCACATAGTCATAATAGAAGAAACCTTCAATATGATTAAAATTCATTTCAACACTCATAACTAAGATGCAGATGATAGATTGATGCAATTTAACATGTTAGATAATATAAGCTAATTTACCAAGATCAAGCCTTTATGTAACAAGTCCCAACCTGATCATTGAATGGAACTAAAAACATGATAATTTCTTAGCAAATTTAAGGTCATAATATTACCTTCAATTGTAGAATACTTAAGGGTTCAACGTTCAACGGTGACAACATGTTAGATCCTTCTGCGCAAGTAGTAACCGGCAAAACTCTATGAACAAACCTACAAACAACAATATATCATAATAATCTCAATGAGGAAAAACAACAACAAACCACCAAAACAAAATGATGACTATTGTAACAACCAATCCTCTTTTTAACTTGAACTATAACTATTTGAGGTGACTCATTTGACCCCTTTATATACAGGAACTTCAGAGTACCTATTTTACCCATTCAACTAATTCTATATTTAACTTAACATATGGTTGTTTGAGCTAACCCGCTTCTAAAAGAGTGACATATCATGATTCCCAGCCACTATAACTATTCAATTTAACATGAAAGTCAAATTAGATTGAGAGTTACAAATATGAATGCAAAATCAGATTTAGAGTAACAAAGGTACTAAACAAAGCTTAATTCAAGTTTTTGCACAACAACTAATGTATCATAGCTACTTTGCACCACTTTTCGGTTTAGTCATCTTTACCAAATGGGTTAAAGGCTGTAAATTCTTTTGGTAGGGTGAAATTTTGACATTGAATGTGAAAATAGACCGACTCTAGTTATATTTTTATGAGCAACAGGTATGGTCAAATATAAAGGTAGCAGTTCAACCATATAAGTTGATTGATTTAGGTTATATTTCATTTCAAATGGGTTATATAAAAACGTATAGGTAAAAAGGAGCGAGCCAATGGATTGATAATCGGTTAAAGTGTATTTTAATTCTTAGAAGCTTTAAATTGTCTAATGTAAAATGTTATATTTTTTATCTTAAAATTATTTTTAGCTTGAACAAAATTTGGTAATGGACTAAAAAGCGGTCAACCTAACCCATATTAACCTGCACAAATGTTAAACTTGTTTGACCTAGACCCGTTTTGACCGGTTAACCAACCTCCCCAACCACCTACATAATTGGATGATTGATTTACTAAGGTATGTCCAATATATTGCTTATTTATGAAAATACAAAGAATGAAAAAATGTAGGTGGGTCATGTACCCTGTTCTGTTTTGACTCTCCAACAAAACCCATAGCCTATAGTCACAAACCCATGATCAAACCGATGGACTTGCTCATTTTGTTGAATATATCATTTGCCATATGAAATTTTAAGTGAATGTTGTTAAAAGGTTTGATTGATAATAAATTTGTTGCAAATGGGTTGAAATCCATCACAAAGGAGATTTTTATCCATACAATCTCGTGAATTATATTGTTCAAACATTTAGATTAGCGTTGTAATAATTTGTTCTCATAATGTTTAATGTCAAATGGGTCAAATGGGTAAAACAAAATAAATTAACCAAAAACACAAACAGGTCACATGTGTCAGAAAGGATATCAAAACTGTTGGTGAAAATGGTTTGATGACATTATATGACACTTTATTCAGTCATTAGTTTTGAGAAGCACTTATTAGTTTTATAGCAGCCCATGGCTGAAGTGTTTTTTTTTTTTTTTTTTTTTTTTTTTTTTTTTTTTTGCATAGTTCTATTTTGATTTGGAACAAGATTTAACAGCACCTAAAGGATGATATGGTTAAAATTATAAAGATTTAATTGGTTTCTTATATATTATACGATTTAGATTCTAAATACAAAAAGAGATGCAATATGATCAACCGGAAAACCAACATACTGTTAAATTGATTTAAAGATGTGTGTCTATCTAATTTAGTTTATCAATACACTATCAAACCTAAATTTGCTCTTCAATTTACCTATACAGCTTGGTTGGAATAAAAACTATGCAAGTTCGAATAATCAACAAGGTATGAAAAAATTGATCTATTAGTTCAAATTAATTAATACATTCTCGTCATATGATTCAGTATCTCAGCTTACTAAAAGAGCAAAAACATATGCTTCATAGTTATCAAAAAAAAAAAAAAATGCATGAAACAAGTAAGCATAATGGTTTTCCTCAACATGATTATACAAATGATAACCTGGTGTTTGTGCATGAGAATGGACAAGATAAGCCTCTACCTAATATCACAAAAGGCCTTTGCCTGTTTTTAATTCTCAAGAAGGTAATGATACTATTTGGTAGAGTGAAATTCTTGCACTTAAATGTGAAAACGGGTCAACTTTGTTTATATATTTATGAGCAACATGTAAGGTTAAAAATAAAGAGTGGCAATTCAACCTTAAAAGTGGATTGGTTTATGATATATTTCATCTCAAATGGGTAATATAAATAAGTATAGCTAAAAAGGAATGGGTCAATGGGTTGATAGTCAGCTAAGGTGTATTTTAATTCGTAAAAGCTTTAAATTGTCTAAGGCAAATGTTAAATTATTTATCCTTTAGCCTGAACAAAATTTAGTAATGTGCTAAAAAGTGTTTGTGGGTCAACCCAACCCATTTTAATCTGCACAAATGTTAAACTTGTACGACCTAGACTCATTTTAAGTTATTACCCAACCTGCCCAGCTAATACTTTATCATCTCTAATGAAAAAAGTTAGCTGAAAAAGAAACATGTTGAGTGGGTTATAAAGCTGTATACGGACTTTAGCATATTCAAAGTATTTACAACGTTCTATATTGTTTTATTCACATAATTGGATGATTTATTTACTAAGGTATGTCTAATATATTGCTAATTTATAAAAATACATATAAGAAAAAAGTGTAGGTGGGTCATGTACTCTGATCTGTTTTGACTGGTCAACAAAACCCATCCTGACCCATAGTTCCATAGTAAAATTGTTATTTTTTCCTTATAGATCAACACAAGAACGCCCTTGACATTCTCAAATAGACAAACATGGTCAATTGCAATCCTGTTCATACTCGAGTAGATACTAAAAGCAAAAGTGCTAAAGAAAACACACACGCACACATATATATACAATAAACACAATAGAGGAACAAAATCGAGAACAACACCTGTAAAAGCAAAAGTGACCGGATTACAGCCTAGTGTTTTCATTCCCGAAATAAGTTGTTTATTCTAAGCATCCTAATCGACAACTTATTTTGGCATTGATGGAGCTAGAAGTAAAGGATCTTACTTTGTTCTAAAAAGAATATTAGCAAAGAATAGCATATTAATCATGGAGGTCACTTTCGGTAAAAGCAAAATAAAGCCAATGGCATAACAGTAAATACCTGCATATGTGTGGGGAAGCATCAGATACTCTTAAAAGACCGATCTTCTATATATTCTCTTCATCTTCCCCAAACACGAAGAACCCTTGCAAACCCCTGTTTATTTTCTTCTGTTTTCATCGTAAATTCACGAACAATGGCCGATCAGCTCACAGAAGATCAGATCTCCGAGTTTAAGGAAGCTTTTAGCCTCTTCGATAAAGATGGAGATGGTCAGTTCTCTTTGTTTTTCCTCTTGTTTTCATATGCATTTCATGAATCGAACATTTGTGTATTTGCAGTTTGTTCGTAATTCGTTAGTGTAGATGTGATAATCTTGTGTTTTGAGATCTGGGTTTTCGTTTCTGATGGTTGATTTGTTGGGCAACTGATGTTTTGACTTTGAAGTCTACGTAGTTGAAGTCGTGTGTTGATGGGATTATTTGGAGTTATGGGGTCAATCTGATGATATATGTACAATCAAAGATCATTGACAGCTTACTGTATGTTGTGTTTTAGTTCAGTTTTGGTTTGGGTAGAATGTAGATTCACATAATTGTTTGTTTGTTTGATCCTGCCTGTAAGGTGTTTGATGAAATGCCAATGTGATAGTTGATTACTAGATGTATCTGTTTGATCTCAGATCTGTTTGGTTGTCAATGTGGTTAAGTTACTAGGTGGGTTAGATTTAACTCAATGAAGTCGTCGAAAGTGGCACCTGGTGTTTATCCTTGGTGTGGGTACTAGTCCCAAGACATGGGCGATAGATGGATTTCGGGAGTAGATTATAAGGGCTGTGTACTGTGCATTTGATTCTGGTCGTGAAGATTTGTGATTTCTGCTTGCAATGTGCTAAAGATTTGAAGTAATACTAACTTTGATGTTGTTTTAAAGTTTTTGTTAGCATCTATTGGTAGAAGAAACAATGGAGAATCGAGATGTGAACATTGTAATAGAAGAATTTGTGTGTATGATGTTGCAGGTTGCATTACAACCAAGGAGCTTGGAACCGTTATGAGGTCTCTTGGACAAAACCCGACAGAGGCTGAACTGCAGGACATGATCAACGAGGTTGATGCTGATGGAAACGGTACCATTGATTTCCCTGAGTTTCTTAATCTAATGGCCAGGAAGATGAAGGACACCGATTCTGAGGAGGAGCTCAAGGAGGCATTCCGCGTGTTTGATAAGGACCAAAATGGCTTCATTTCTGCAGCTGAGCTACGTCATGTTATGACAAATCTTGGTGAGAAGCTGACTGATGAGGAAGTCGATGAGATGATTCGCGAGGCTGATGTGGATGGTGATGGACAGATCAACTATGAGGAATTTGTCAAGATCATGATGGCCAAGTGAGGATCTTAAACCCGAATCTAAAACCTTCAAAAATGAAAAAATAATTCAAAAAAAGCTAACAAGATTGTTAACTTCACTTGTTGGTGGGATTCATTTCATATCTTTGATGGTTGTTTTCGGTTTATCCTACTTGTTGTGCTTGCTGTTTTTGTTATAAACCTAGAACAAATTAGATTAACTTGCTGCAGTTCATCCACGATATATCGGATTTATTTTAAATCGCGCTATACTTTTGTTTCTCGAGTCTTGAAAACTCACTTTGGATTTCATTTTGTTTTACGTGGCCTAATCTTTCTTTTTATTCAAAGATGAAGCATTTGTTTCATAAGCAGAATTAGACAATTAGTTGTCTCTTCAACATGGTAGAGGGCTATTTTGACTGTTATGTGTGGACTTTGACTTCATTTGGTTGATTTTGACTATTATTTTTTTTTATTTGTTTTCTTTGATATATTTAACTTTGTTGTTAACATGTTACATGATACTTGTATAAGTAAATATAAATACTAGGAAACAAGCCAACAACAGGAATTGGCTCGAGTTGAACCCGAGCATAATTTCTAGCTCGAGTTGAAGATTGTGTGCCAAGTCGGCTTTCCTTAAATTTGTTAGACGTCGAATCAGAATTGATGGTGGTTCAACTCAACTCACGAAGACTATCTTCGATCACATGTCATGTCCGAATCTTGAAAGGAACGAGACATTCGGGCTTTTTAACGTGTGAATCATGAGGCAAGGAATGAGATATTCGTGCTTTATAACGTTGGCCTTCAAGATACCGAAAACATAAAACAAAACATGACATGTTTGATTCATGGTTTTATTGTGCTACTAAGTCTTTATATATATATATATGTATATATATAAAACATAATAATGTGGATTTAATAAATGTGAGAAAACATATGTTTACTTACAGAAGGAGAAAGAGAAGAATGGAAGAAAGCATGCAATCAAGCACCAAGTCTTCAAGGAGTGGTCGGAAAAAGGGTCGATGGACTTGTGTTGTCCTCTGAAAATACTAATATTCTCCTGTAAAATAACATAACGTAGAAGGGGATTATCGCGTTATCGAATCATTGTATTGGCTACGTAAAAAAAAAAAAAAAAAAAAAAAAAAAAAATTCTAATCAAATGTCGATCAATGTTCAACTATATGATCTTATGTTAATGTCGTGTGTATATGCTTTTCAGACTCTTCCCTTGATCCGGCTATATTCTAACTTTAGGATATACGTCTAACACGCACACCCAAGTGTGATCTCAGTAGGCAACGTTAAAAATATTGTTTTTATTAAATTAACTGTAATGTAGAGATAAAAATGAGACGAGCATTGATATTTCGTATATCATATATGATGTAAAATTGTGTCTCATATTTGGGTACTTTAATACAAAATAGCTGTTTTGATACTTGTTTACTAACTACCCATCGGTTAATTTATTGTAAAAAAAATACTTGGGATTTCATGTACCGTTACTATTTTTAATTTTTATATAAACTAAAAAGGAGGTTGATTGGTATATTATTGTATCGTCCAAACTTTTTGCTGCATATTATTAAAGGAGGAAGTCCAAACTTTTTTGCTGCAGCTCTTAAAGGAGGAAGGCTACTTAATAAATAAAATGCAAACTAATACTGTCGAGACCGATAAATAAGAAGAAGGCCAGAGCGTGTGATCCTCGTAACATTCGGACTCAATATTGTCCGTTTCGCTCAAGAAGAGCTCATTAATATGTTTTTGGTTGCTCGAGTGAAAACTTTCGGGTGTCACCTATTCCTGGATTGTTGCCACCCAAACATGTTTAACTATGGAATTCTTTTCTTATCTACAACCAATGTGCCCAAAACACGTTAGTGATTTGAAAGGCAAAACATTTCTTTTAAACCAAACATCTCCTTTTTTCACGTTCGATGTGAAATTTGCCCAAGTGTTACAATCACCCTCCTTCCCCTTTGGACTTATCATCTTGTTTGCCCCGCCATCCTATTCATGGATGTGAGATTTACATAAGGTGTCTCTGACGCCCAGGAGACTCACCATCCTCAATGAGATTTGTCCCACTGTCATGAACGAAACAGGAGCTACACTGATACCATCTGTAGCATCCGGACTCTAATATCACAAAATATTATTCGCTTTGTCCACGAAAAGCTCACGAATTTGATTTTTGTTGCTTTAGCCAAAACTTCTTAAGGGGTCATCTATCCCTGTATTGCTGTCACTCAAGCACACTTAACTATGAAACTCTCATCTCATTCACCGCCAATGCGTCCAAAACACGTTGGTGATGCTGGAGGCGGGACATTCCTTATGATCCCATTGTCTCTTCTTTACACGACCGATGTATGATTTATTGATTTGCCTAGGTGTTACATCCTCGTAGTCGATTTAGCCTATATCACAACAACTTACAAAAGGCTAAATTGCATAAACTTGTTGAATATATAACAAAGAAAATGTAAGTTAGAAACGAGTGAGAAAGACTCATACGTACATGCGTATAGATAAACCGATAACAACATTTAGTAACAATGGATATTATGAGTTGGAATAACAACCTTGCTACAAATTTTATTATTGTAGGGCCACCAAAATTAACGTTCTCGTTACCTACAGAAGTAACCTTATCATAAAAGGGATATAAAATCAAAACTACGAGTTCAAACCTAACAAACGAATACAAAGATATGGTCATCATCTAAAAGCTTATTTAAATATCCATCCATGTGATGTTTTGGTGTCTTCATTCAAGAAAACTCAAATGTACATTGGCATGTAACGGTTTTACACAAAAATGGTAAACCAACTAGTAGGAAGACCCGCACACTATGGCGGGCCGCATTAACCAACAGTTGTAAAAAGTCGATAGATGTCATGGAATATATTGGAATTCAAAGATTTACTTCGAACATGCCGTTGACCTTCCAGTATGCCTATATGCAAAGTTTACATATGGTTTTTGTTGATGGGATTTTGTTTTTGAACCTTGATCAGTACATTATAAAAAGATTATAGGTTAAAACCACCAAATCTAACATAACATTTTACAAAATGCAAAACAGTAACTCCAAAGCCGTTCAAAAAAAAAAAAAAAAAAAAAAAAAAAAAACTTGAAATGTGCCATTCTCATTATCTCATATCAAATCCAAGATAATTATAACATAATATTGGTGGATAAACTTTATTGTGATACAAGACTTAGTTTGATAATATTACGCAAACTTGCAATTTTAGTAGTAAAGCAATATCCTTTTAAACTCTTAGAGTGAAGTATAAAGACCTCTAAAAATGTAATCAAGATATATTATAAAGTTTAAATTACTAAGTCATTAGTTAAATATTAAACTAAAAGAACTGGTAGCTGCACAATTTCCATTCGAAGCAATATGTTCAATTAAAGCTTGAATGGATTGTACAAAATCATTATTTTGCATAAATAAACACCTGCACAATTTCCATTTGAAGCAATTTTTAACTAATGATTCATTAAATATCAAACCAATAGAATTGATACAAATTACAATTCAAAATTATGAAGAACATAAAACAAACTCATAGACACACCTGGGTATTGATACAAACGGTAATTGTTTTTTTCATTTATCTTACTTGTTTCTTACCTATTCTATATCGGCATATTAGTTAAACAAAATCTTTAACAATAATTCACAAGGCACAAAGCTATTACGACCGCCAAGTATTGGTTTTGGTATACTGATTTAGGCCGTGAAGTGAAGATAAAATAAGTTTTGCTCATAAGTTCATAAAAGCTAGAAGCCTTTGAATCCCTCTTTCATCTACTTGTACACAATATGACACCACGATCTGTCACTTTGGTCGAGGAAAGGCGCAACTCTTTCAAGTTTCTTAGCTCTGTAACACAAAAAAGGAGTGAATCATCAGCATAAATAACGTTAAATCTAGTAATCATATAAAACCAATTATAGCATGCATAGTTTATAGAGAGAGAGAGATCAAATTGGTATAAAACAAAACATAATTACATTGCACTATATGAACTTACAAGAGAACTAAAAGAAAATTGCAATGCCCCTAGAGTTATAATAACTTGTAACCTAGAAGATGCTCCATATCAGCATCATTGGGAACGATATAACTTTCCGAACGAATTAAATAATGCAAATATTAACATTTAAGCTAGGTGAGAATTTAGGTTCAAAGATTAAAGTAATGCCTTTTATCAACTTGCAAAGGAATCAACAATTCATTTAGACATTCTTCACCTTACATAGACAAACTTCAAGACATAAAATGTACACTTTTATCAAATAGCAGAATGTTCATAGAGAATAAGCTTTTACTAACATTAATGGCTTTGATACTTTCGCCAGTCGGCTCCTCTTCTAGAACATGAGAAAATGCTAGCATGTTTTTCAACCAAAATTAAGCTAGCAAGTTACATTAGCACGTAAAACACAGGATCCAGTACTTGTAGTCAAATATCACAAAAATTCCATTTAGCTTTCTTTACCACTGGATCCGGTACATCTAGACTGTTACATAAGAATCAAATCCAATTAATTCCACTGAAAACTAAACATGGAGTTTGATTGATCCTAGAATAGAGGAGCCAGCAGTCGGTATGGCAATCAATGAGGCACAAAAGAAGAAGTTGGAGGACCTACGTCTCAAGGATTTCCAAGTCAAACACTATCTTTATCAAGCAATTGATAGTGTTACATTTGAACAAATCCTTGACAGAAGTTCAGCAAAGTCGGTATGGAATTGTATGAAACAAAGGCTTAAGGGCAACGATAGGGTCAAGAAGTCAATGCTACAAAAACTACGAAGAGACTTCGAAATCCTTGAAATGAAAACAGGAGAAACCATAAATGAGTATTTTGCTAGAGTTCTAACCATTGCAAATCAAATGAGGAGCAATGGAGAGTTGATGCCCGATGTTAAGATTGTTGAAAAGATCTTAAGAACTCTTACCGAAAAATACTTATTTGTCGTTGTCGTTATTGAAGAATCCAGAGAAATTGAAAAGATGACCATTGATGAACTTCAAAGCACACTACTAGTGAATGAACAGAAGTTTAAAAGGATTGATAAGGAGGAGGAGCAAGCTTTGAAGGTGAATCAAGATTAATTCAGAAGTTCTTGAGGACGAGGTCGAGGACGAGCAAACTTTAGAGGAAGGGGATGAGGAAGAGGTAGAACATTCATTAATAAAGAGACGGTGGAGTGTTACAAATGCCATAAGCTTGGTCATTTCCAGTATGAATGCACCTTGTGGAAAGAAAACAACTATGTGGAGTTTGACGAGGATGAAGAGATGATGCTTATGGCAACACATGAGGAATATGAAGCAGAAGAAAAGCTGATGATGGCTCAAACAGATGTAGCTGAACGAGGGTCCTTGTGGTTTTTAGATTCGGAGTGCTTAAATCATATGTGTGGCATCAAGGAGAAGTTCACTAGCTTTGACTCAAGCTACACCCACACAGTTAAGCTTGGAAATAACACCCGATTGAATGTAAGTGGAGAAGGTAATGTCAAGTTAATGTTTCATGATAATACATATGAGATACAAGATGTGTATTATGTTCAAGAACTCAAAAAAAATTTGTTGAGTATTCGCCAACTACAACAGAAAGGTTTAGCATTTCTTATACGGTCTGATGTGTGTAAGATATTTCACCCTCAACGAGGTCCGCTTATTCATAGCTTTATGAGTAATAATCGCATGTTTCCACTAATGGAACAATGTAAAGAAACTAGTGGACAAAAGGGAGAAGGATGCATGTACTCTAATGTTGAAGATTTGTCCAAACTATGGCACATGAGATATGGTCATTTAAGCAAGAGTAGTATGGAAAGGCTGCAACAAAAGAATGTGGTGGAATGCATGCCTATGTTTAAAGCTGATGAAGAGATATGTACAAACTACTGCATTAGAAAATAACAAAGAAATACCATACTCAAGAAAAGCATGTGGAGAGGTAAACACAAACTTGAGCTAGTACACTTAGATATATATGGGCCAATCTCTTCTGCTTCCAACAATGGAAAAAGGCAAAATGGTATTCGAAGGCAGTTGACAACTAGCTTCACACCACAGCAAAACGATAGCAGAGCGCAAGAATAGAAATGTGACTAATATGGTAGTTACTATTTTAGCTGCAAAGAAGATGCCCAAGATGTTCGGGCAGAAGCCACTATTTGGACCTATTATGTGCTAAATAGGTGTCCAACCAAAGTTCTATCTGTTGTGACTCACAAGAAACATGGAGTGGAACAAGCCAGATTACTCAAGATTTAGAGGAAGTCGAGCTCATGTGCATGTTCCCAAGGAGAAAAGAAACAAGCTAGAAGACAAAAGCGTAACATGTGTTCTGGTGGGTCTAAGTGAGGAGTCAAAGTCCTACAGATTGTTGAATCCAAAGACAATGAAGATAATTACAAGTAAAGATGTCATTTTTTAAGAAAGCAAAATGTGGGATTGGAGTAATTTAGATGAACAAAGTGCTCCCGAGTTAACATGGGGAGAAGATAAATTCAAAAAATTATTCTAGTGATTAAGACAATCCAAAAACAAAAGGCACTGTTGAAAACACTAGACCAATTGTATCAGAAGGTGATGTGGCAAGCACTAGAACTAGAATTGATGTTGCAGGAGCAAGGAAGGGTCGCTAGAGAAGACCACCTAGCTACTTACAAGATTATGTTATAGGTTGCAACATTACAATTGAAGATGAAATCAATGTTGTTGAAGATATACCACGAGACCATTTAAGTTTGAAAAAGCTATCAAGAGTATCAAATGGAGAAAAGCCATGAATATTGAGATCGAATCTATTGAATGAAACCGGACGTGGGACCGGTTTAGTTGCCACAAAACACAAAGTGTATCAGTGTAAAGTAGATTTACAATGTTGGTAAATCAGAGTTACAAATCGAATGAACAAAGATGAATAATTGATATACTTGTAGAATTCTGTTAATAAACTTGCTTTCATACAATCAATTTGTTCATTACAACATCGACACATTCATATGGGGTATATATAGCCCTAGAACCAACCACTGGATTTCCTACTAACACATACTTGACCCTTATATATTTACATATATACATACTAGACCCAAACATATGCTTTCTAATATATACATAATAGACCCAAACTAATATTTAGTTTATATATATCAGTACTCCCCCTTAAACTAAATATAGTTTAAGTGAGATCTTTAACTTGCTTGTCTTGCTTTCATAATAAAGTTGGTTCATCGTCATTATAGATGAGATTTGATTCTTCTTGCTTTTCCTTATCCTTGTTCTTCCATTTGGTGCATTTGTTTGCAAAATGACCAAGCTCACCACATTCATAACATCTAAACTTACTTTCATCTTTATTACCTTGACCCATGCCTTTTCACGCCCACTTTCTCCTTTGTTAGAGTTTCTACCACGTCCTCTATCACAACCTTGATTATTTGAACTTTCCATTAGAAGTTTCCCTTGATTATTAGCCTCCGGTTCATCTTGACTTTTAATGTGTTCTTCAAAGGCTGTAATTCTTCCAACTGATTCTTCAAATGGCATTGCATCAATTTCTTGATATTGCTCGATAGATGCAACAATTGGTAGAAATTTCTTTGGAACCGAGTTAAGCAATTTCTTACAAGTACCTTATCTTTCAAAGTACCACCAAAACTTTTAAACTTGGCTTTTATAGTGCATAAATTTCCCGCAAAGTCATTTACAAGTTTGGTTGTATTCATTTTCAAAGCCTCTAGTTCACTTCTCAATGTTTGTAAACGTACTTTCTGAACTAGATCTGCTCCAAGGTTTTTGACTTTGATTGAGTCCCAAACTTCCTTTGCAGTCGAGTAATGTGCAACTTGAATTAATACATCTTGAGGCAACGTTTGTAGTATCATTGCCTTAGTTGTATTAATCTTCTTTTCATCCACTATTTCATTCTTTGCATCAACTGTATCCCAAAGACCATAGGCCTTTAAGATAGTTTCCATCAACAATGACCAAGTAGTGTAATTTGTTTATTCAACTTGGGACATTTAAGTGAAATGTTTCCTTGTTCACGAGTTGATGTACTGCTTGATGCATTATCTTGCTTTTTATCATCTGCCATGTCTTCTTTTCTTCTTGCTAACGTGCTTGTGATCGAATGATCACTTTTTTGATCAAATTGATCAAAATTTCTTGCTTGCATCTGGCCAACTTGCTAACTAGTTTTGTATTGCTCCTGATCAACTTACTAATCAGGTTCTGACCTACTTGCTCATCAGATTCTTGCTGTTGCGAATTTGATAAAAATTATCCAACCAACTTTCTAACTGGACTATAAATTTAATCAATTCGCTATACTTGCTTCTGGCCTACTTGCTAACAAGATTTGATGTGCTCCTGACCAACTTGCTAATCAGGTTTTCATGCACTAACTTGCTTTGACCAAAGATTGATCTTTTACTGCAAAGTTGAATCAAATTGATTCTACTTACACTTGCTATTTGAACAAATAATTTGTTCGACTTGCTATTTGAACAAATAAATGTTCAACTTGCTGTTTGAACCAAGGTTCGATTTGCTACAAACCAATAGGTTTGTTTAACTTGCTATGAACCACAAGGGTTTCGTTTAACTTGCTATGAACCAAAAAGGTTCGAAACTTGCTACAAACCACGTGAGTTTTTTTTTAACTTGCTACCAACCAAATGGTTTGTTTTTTATCTTGATATTTTTAACGAATCACGAAGGATTCGAAACAAGCTCTTGCTATGCTCAATGAACCACAAATGTTCAGAGTTTCTTGCTACACGAATCATTCAGATTCGGTTCAACTTGCTATATGAACCGTAAAGCTTTGACGTTTTTCCTTGCTTTCTTTAATCAATTCAAGGAGTCAAATTGATCTTGCAAAATTCTAATTTGATCACAATCCTTGATTTCTACGAGGTTTGATTTCAATCACGAATTAAAACAACTCAAACTCCTTTGGTTCGTAATAGAAAATCAAAATAAATTCTCATTTCTGGGAATATGAAAAAACAACAAAAATCCGGATCTTTGTTCCTGTTTTGTCGTTATCCAAAAGTAGCCTTTTTTTGCTTCGAATTCTCGCAACAAAAACAACCAACAAAATAGACACGATTTTGTATTTGTTCTTTGAATTCAAACAGTCCCTATGCCCTCGATTGGGTTCTTTCCTCAACAACAATATCCCAAAAATAGTGTTGTATTACGAGTCGGGAACGAGACACAACTTGAATTTGTGGACCAATGATCACGATAAGGCGGATTTGCTAAGCGACTAACAACAACCCTCCTTTTTTATGCACTTTGAACAGACCAGGATCACACACTCTCTGTTCCTTTCTTCTGATCGAAGCACAAAGCACAGGTTAAAAAAAAAACAAATAATGTTTTTCGTTTGGTTGCCACAGTTTGTTTAACCCTAATTAATGCCTCTCGGTTTCTTATGTGCAAACAATCAATCCACCACCAAAATAATTTGATGTTTGTTTCTTTCCTTCGTTGCTATTCCCAAACAAACTTAAGAAACAATTTGTTTCTTGATTTTATTAGACGAACCAATTCAACCCAACACCGAAAGATTGATATTTTTAGAGTTCGATCTTTTTCTTGGTGTTCGCTACAACAAGGAACAGGAAGACGGTTTTTTTTCTTCTTGAAATTCAACAAGTTTTCGGCCAAGAAGTGGAACAATCGATCAAGACTCATGATCGACTTCTTCAATTAATGATCACACAGAAATCGTCGTCTTCTTTCGATTGTTAATTACACAAAAGAAAACAAATTCGTTGTTCTCTTGTTTATTGCTTTCAATCGATCGATTGTACGTAAACAGGAAGGATATTCTACTTCCTTCTTCCTTGATCGATTAACGAGTGCTCTGATACTAGATTGTTGGTAAATCAGAGTTACAAATTGAATGAACAAAGATGAATAATTGATAAACTTGTAGAATTCTATTGATAAACTTGCTTTCATACAATCAATTTGTTCATTACAACATCAACACATACATATAGGGTATATATAGCCCTAGAATCAACCATTAGATTTCCTACTAACACATACTTGACCTTTATATATTTACATATTTACATACCAGACCAAAACATATACTTTCTAATATATAAATAATAGACCCAAACTAATATTTAGTTTATATATATGGAGAAAAGAAGCTATGGATATTGAGATCGAATCTATTGAATGAAACCAGACATGGGAACTAGTTGAGTTGCCACAAAACACAAAGTGTATCAGTGTAAAGTAGATTTACAAGACAAAGCTAAAAACACAAAATGTATCAGTGTAAAGTAGATTTACAAGAGTAAGTTTGAAGAAGCTATCAAGAGTATCAAATGGAGAAAAGCTATGGATATTGAGATTGAATCTATTGAATGAAACCAGATGTGGGAATTGGTTGAGTTGCCACAAAACACAAAGTGTATCAGTGTAAAGTAGATTTACAAGACAAAGCTGAATGAAAACGGAGAAGTTGAGAAGTACAAGGCTCGGTTGGTGGCTAAAGGCTACTGTTAAGAACTAGGAATTGATTACATGGAGGTGTATGCTCCAATGGCAAGAATGGACACAATTTGCCTGATGATCGACATTGAAGCGCAAAGGGGATGGGATATTTTTCAAATGGACGTGAAGTCAGCCTTTTTGCGTGGAACCTTGGAAGAGGATGCTTACATACAACAACCTCAAGGTTAAGTGAAACGAGGATGTGAACACAAACTTTATAAACTTCGAAAGGCTTTATACGACTTAAAACAAACACCAAGAGCTTGGTTTAGTCGTATAGAATCTTATTTTCTCCGAGAAGGTTTCAGCAAAAGCAACAGTGAGCATAGTCTCTTTTAAAAAATAATAAGGTAGGTAACATTTTAATTATTAAATATATGTATATGATCTTATATACACAAGAGATAGTAAAGAAATGCTACTGGATTATAAGCATTCTATGAAGAAGGAATTCGAGATGTCATATCTCGGGAAGATGCGGTTCTATCTTGGCATAGAGGTTCAACAAACCGAGAGAGGGATTCACATATCTGAATAGAATTATGCAGTAGAGATTTTAAGAAGATTCAAGTTGGAAAATTACAACTCGGTTTTTAATCCCATGGTTGCAGAGAGTAAGTTGACGAATGATGACGGAGAAAGGGTTGATGCAACTCGTTTCAAATAGATCATAGGAAGCCTTATGTATGTCACCATCACTCGACCAGACATACAATTTGTTGTTAATCCGGTGAGTAGGTTTAGTGCAAATCCTACTAAGATACAATTTGCAGCAGCAAAAAGAATACAAAAGTACCTACAAGGTACTTTGGATTATGGATTATGGTACAACAAAGAAGGAAAGGAGGCACTTGAAGTCTTTATAGATAGTGACTTGTGTGGTATTTGATGGGCTTTGCCTAGCATGTTGCACCTCATCTTGAACCTTAAATTCCTCTTCAACAATTGGCTCGGATGTAGAAGCTAAGTTATCCGAATGAGTGGTTTTGCCACTTCTAGTTATGACCGCCTTCACATGAGCTTTTGGATTGGGTTCGGTGTTACTTGGAAGACCACCTTGTTGTCTTTCGGACAACTTTCTTGAAATCTCCCCCACTTGAGCTTCTATACTTTGCATTGTGGCTCTATGGTTTCTCAACTCCATCTCAAAGGGGATTCATGGCTTTGTAATGAGCATTAACATAAACATCACCAAGGGTTTCATACAACACGTCAAAGTATGCTAAGCTGAATATAATCTAAGTGATTAAGAGTGTTTAGCCCATAAGGCTTACAAAAACCACAACCATACTTGAAGAGCAGGATGATAACATCAAGAATTAAGATTTTATCAAACCAAAACAAGAAGAGGTGGGTTGTATGATGTTAGATTCTTCCTTGGAGCAATTAATCTTCAATCTTGGCCTTTTCCCTTCAATAAATGCTTCAAAAACACCTTGGAGGCTGGAGAGGACTAGGGTTTCTTGTTCCCAAGTGAGAATGACCCAAATAAGGCTCAAACTAGGATAAAAAGAGTGCATGGGCCCGAATATGGCATGTCTTGAAGTGACATGGTCGTGTGTAGTGTTCTTCAGCAAGTTCAGCATCACATGGTCATATATATATATATATATATAATATTATATATATATATATATATATATCATATATATACGGGAGGGATCAAATAAAAACAGCTTATAATTGAAAACCGTGAAAACCAGCACTGCCCAATCACATAATTCATAATTGATTTACATTTTAATTGTTTAAAGTATATTTGATTAAACTTCAATCTTATTTTTTGAGATCATTATATATTTTTTAGTTTAAAATCCAAAAAACGATAATAATGACGAAACGACTTACGTATACGTAACTTGTATGAGTTACATGTATGCAACTCGTAGTTGTACACTTGGTAACACATTACATATACATAACCCCTACATATACGTAACTGTTAGTTGTACACCTTGTAATACGTACTTACATATATGTAACCTATATAGTTTTTATGGTTTTTATTTATAACATGTTTTTTAAGGGTGAGAAATACCCTACTTACCAACAGGATAGATCCACATACACATTTATCATTTGTTTATATATAACTTTATGGTAAACTCATTATTAAATTAATTCTTCACATTGGTTTGGTAGGGTTGTAAAATAACCAAACATTTAACAAAACTTGTGAATTGTCTATTTGAAAGTTGGTTTACGTTGTTTGTTTAATGAAGAAACAAATATAAACAAAAAACTCTTTCGATTAATCAAATGAATAGAACCAGTGCTCGTTCAACTGCCCTCTTTGTAATTTGTGGGTTGATATTTGTTCATTACTCATCATATATTATTTTGTAATTCAGGATTTTAATTTTTAGTTTGTTATTCCAACATTTTAACATTCTTATATTTTTCAAAAATATATGTGTTTAAAGTTTAAACCCTAAAATTCTTACAATTATATTATAATAGTATAGTATCCCGTGTAATACACGTGTTGAATAAATAAAATATTAAATAATTTGTAAAATTTAAAAATTATAAATAATATTTATAAATAAGATATGATTTAGTTATGTATATATAAGTATTTTAAGTAAAAAGAAAAAAACAATATCATTTTAAAGTATCGTTTATAAGATTGTGTTTTTTTAATTGTTTTTTAAAACATGGTCTTTTTTTAATTTTATTTTAAAAAACTAATCATCTTATAAAACTTAGAAAAATGGTATCAAAATACTTCGTATTTAAGAAATTTTCGTGTCTTATACAATTTTAAAGTATGTTTTTCATTAAAAATCTAGTTTTTTTTTTTATGATATCAATTTTTTTAATTTAGAAATGTTTTAAATAATATAATTACTATATATATACTAATATCATTAATTAAAAAAAAGATGCGAAAAAATAAAAATAATACCTAACATATTAACGCGTGTCATACAAAAATCTTTTTTTTTTTATTATAGTTAAATCGATTACTATTAAAAATATAAAAAAGAATTTATTTATTTTGTTTTTGACTTTTTGTTGTCAAACGGGAGCAACCTTTCGGAAATAGAAACGTAATGCAGTCACAATGACCTCGAGACTAGCCTTTGACATTGTTGCTCCTTCATACTCTCCACCTCCCTCTTTAACCACAACCAAATTAGGGCTCGTTCTTATCATCCAAGGTAATCAATCATTCACCAATCCTTTTGATTATCAGTGTTAATTTCAGCTTAAAACACACGACTATTGATTAATTAAAGATCTTACTCATTTTGATTTCATACTCGAATGTTCGCCCTATGTCGTTGTTCTTTTTCCGTTTGGTTGATTTTCGATCACAAAACTGTTCAGTTGGTGTTTATTTTGTTGCATAATGACTCAATTTACTTCATTAGAAACAACCCAAGAATTGAAGGAAGATAGAATCCGCTTCTTCTACACTTGCAGAGCCCTAACTTTTTATGTTTCGTCTAGATTCCCGATTATTGTTTACGGCTTCGAGTTGTTCCCTACGCCAGCTTCTGGTCTCACCGTTAGGGCCTCACTCACGAGTTCACGGGTTAGACCTTTCAACTTCTCGATCACTTGTTTTATCTTCACATTACTTGTAGTTCTATATTATCCTCTCCGGTCTCCTTGTGTTTGCTATTTTATTATGATTCAAGTATTCAACAATGTTGAATCTTACATCTTCATTATCCGTGTCTGGGTCATCATAAATTCGTAGATTCATGATGTTGGTTCTGCGATTGATTTGTCTCTTTTCTTTAATGCTCTTTCCAATTTCTCAATTGATGGTACTTCTTATGCCACTATTGTTGCTTGATTTCTTGCTTTGTTGATTACCCATGTCCTAGAACTAGAAGAGTGGTACATTTTGATAGCAAAGAAGAATTTTGAGACAGAGTAGTAAATTCATATTTATTCATAATTTTACCTATCCTAGTTACAAGCTTTAAGTATTATCGCAAATTAATTGTGAATGACAACTTAACTAAGTTGTTATCATTGGTTTGACTAGCTATAATACTCTTTTATACGTAACGACTCTTAACCCTTATGCTTTTTGTAATGTAACACCCCTTCACTTGATATGTTTACTATTAATTATTTAGTTTTTAAAAAGTGTCTTTTTGCTTGATTCATTGCATTTGTGTTTACCTTGGTTACTTGGTAGTGATTAACATTTTAAATTTAGAAATTACGTGAAACTGTATGATATGATCTCGAATCTTGGTGAAAGGGGTGTAAAGCATATTTTGCTTTAGTTTTGAATTATGGATAATAAACATTGAATAACAGAGGACTAGATATCAAAGAATAATTATTTGGTTATAAATGCATTAATGGATCTGAATTGTTGATTGTTGTGTGTTTTTTTTACATAGGAGGGTAGAAAAGGATGACAGTGTTAAAGAGGTACGTGTTGAGGTTATTCATGTCAATAAAATACATTACAGCAAATGTAGTGGACAGAAACAATGGACGGATAGTTGCAACAGCTTCAACAGTTGAACATTCTATAAAGAACTCACTTGAGTGTGGTCGAACCTGCAATGCAAAGGCTGCAGCCGTAGTGGGTGAGGTGTTGGCTATGCGGCTCAAGGTTGAAGGACTTGAATCGGGCCAAGAAAGAGGGATTCATGTAGATGTCAACAAAGAGCTCGAGAAAAAAGATTTTAAAAACCGGACCAAAGTTTGGGCTGTTATTAATTCTCTTAAGAACAATGGAGTTAAGCTCATTCCTGATGAGAATAATGATGCTTCTCACCCAGGCTAAAGCTATTTGCTATTTTATTCAGTTTAGCTTGGTCATAACTCATAGCACATCAGATCACCCATTTGATCCATTGTTTTTTGTGAGAATGCAGTCTGGGCTGGTCAGAATAATTTGGGTGTTTTATATGTAGATAGGTCATAGAGTTGTATTTTTGGTGTTGTTCTGACTGAAACTCAGATCAGACTTATCTCAAAATGTTGAATTTTGATGTATTATTCATTTATTCAGTTGGAACTTTTTTTATTTAGCACATTGATTTATTAATACTTCATAGTTTATTCAGAACCTGTGTTGGTTGGGATCAACTACAGTTCCCACCATAACAACATTGTTTGCCTTACTATGATCTGTAACTATAGATCAATCCGCTTTGTTAAGTCTTATTCTTGTGACCGAAGTAAATCTGGATCTACACTTTATTTCATGGTGCTAGCTGTAACGACCATATGGGCAGAAGGTTTGTTGACCATTTCTCCAACTTAGTCGAATTGTGATTTCGTGCTTCTTTACAGAACATGGGAAACTTTATAAAAGAAAGTCAATTCATTTGAGATTTTTTATACATTTAGATTGGTATAATGAGTTTATAGGTTAAACTTTTAAAAAGTCCAGTTTATGAACAGATATGCGGGAAGCCTCTTTATTGGAGTCTAAAAGCTTGTGGGATGATGAAGATGAACATACTACAGAACACTCTAAACTTTCTTTATGCTTTTTTAGTTGGTCAAATCATAACCTCATCTGAATATCGTAAGGAAATATGCATGTGTTGTATTTTAGCTGGATGAACCATTGACTGATTATTACTTGATTTAATGGTATAAACTATTCATTTTTCATATTCTTAATCTGATCAAATGCTTAATATGGGGAGTGAAGCTGATAACAATAATACACCTGAACTTTTCATCAGTAAGAATGGTGATGACAATTGACAAGACAATTGATACTTTTATGTCAAAATCAGAAAATGACTCTACATATTATGCATAACCCATTTATAATAAACTCCGGCTCTATCAGATAAATGTCATTTTTATTTTATTATTATTATTTTTTTGTTTAGTTGTTGACTTTGTATATGCAGGACTCATTGTTGTTCACTGATGCAAAAGAAGTTGCTTCTTCTGTAACTGCCAATGCTAAAGAATAGTTAAAAGCAGAGAAAGAAGTTGGTGCTGGTAAAAAAAAAAAACAGAAAACATGTATGTCTCTTTTAGATTATAATTAGAAACAAACTTACCCATTAATATTCCACACATAAATTAGGGTATAGGGAGGGTGTGACGAGGACAAATTTTACCTATTTCACAGTGATAGTGAGGCCACTCCATGAGATCCCAGGCTGAGAAGCGAAAACATGAAGATGTTAAATAGTCATAACATTCTGTTGCACCATTAGTTATATTCATAATATCGCACACAAATTTAGTTGATGATATGGAAATAGTAAAGATGTAATAAAATGGAAATAGAAAAACTCTTATATGAAGTTCTCACTTGGTAACATAGCATCTTACTGTTATCTGTCTAGGACAACGATACCAAATTCGTCCTTTACTTGCTTTGTACCCTATGACGCATCTGATTTGACTTTTGGTGATGAAAGATGTTGAATTGTAAAATTGACATAACTCACTTAACTTTCAACAAGTAGATAATACATTCTGGGTTAGTGACATATTCAAAAGTTAACAACAAAAACTTCATGTTTAACCATTAAAGTCATAAACTGCTGATCTGACCTTTTTCGGAAGGCAATTACAAATCACAGAAAAATTGAACTGAATCGAAATAAGCACAAATATCTGAAAAAAAAATAATTGATTCAAATAAGCTTGCTCATCTTTGGCAAAAGAAGCAAGCCACTGGTATTCCCCTCCATTCCACCACTACGTCACTAGCGGATTGTAGTAGTGATGATGGTGGAGCCATTGTCATCTTTAGGCTTGCTAATTCAAATTAACAAAAAAAGGAGGTTGAATAGAGCAGTTTTATTAAAACTGTATACCCTAATTAACAAAATATATTTGAGGGTGTTCATTGTTCTTTTATATTGCTGAAACCACCCAACTGGTAATCGCTTTGGTTTTGAAGTCGGTTTTTATGTTTTGTGTAGGTGGTAATAAGAAATAGCTGTAGCGTGCAGGTGGATAAGCCTGATGATGAAGCTGTTATAAATATTGGCTATGATAGTTATGGTGATTATAATTTCATGTGATCAATAATAACGGTCTGCTGTGTTTTGGTTGCTTCCCAACTTAGGATCTTGTAATTACGGTTTGGTAGGAGTCAGGGAATCTCTCCTCTTTGAGAAAACGACCATATTTTCTCGCGTTTTGAGTTTGGTTTATCCCTGACAAAAGTGTTTAAAGTTGGGTCTTCGGGTAAATATTGTTACATATTGGATCAATTTGGGTTCTGGTTCGTTGGCTCAACCGGTCCAACCCATAACTGTCACTACTCATCCACACATGGCTGACCCACTCCTATCTCCACCGCCACCTCCACCTCCGCCACGAAACCCCATTTTTAAGCTCCATTTACCACCACCACCCACCGTCATGAGTCATGACCACTTAATCTTTTAGCCTTCGTAGACAAATCTATATTTTAGTCTTAAAAACTTTATCATAAATAAACATTTAGTTTCACCAAGAATCTTTGTTAAACATTTATTATGACACTTGATATGCACCAAATACCAATTATCACATATAACAAACATAAATGTATCATACAACTATCAAACATAACTATTTCAACATTCACAAACAAGTGACGGTTGCCATCGAACACCCTTTAGTGTGCTGTTTTGTTTAGTACAAACATTACTTCTCAATACTTTGACATCATGACATCTCATAAAACAATGTTTAAAACACCAAGAATATTATTTTGAATCTTGCACTTTTGTGTAGTATTATTAACCAACTTTGGGGTTTCGTTGCGTACGGCTTGTTATCAACAATGCTCATTATCTTGCCGCTCATGCGGGCTTAAACCCTTGCAGCCTCACGTGAACTTAACACCTTTCTCGTGTGACTCTATCTGAACCGCAACGTATCTCAACACCGTTAGGCGTTAGTCAAACATCACCAACCGAAATCAACTTTTGATGGAAATCAAACAAGGAAAATCTCACTTCTCTATTTTCACCACCGTTAGTTTAAAAACATCTTTTATCATCATTATTATTATTAATACATGTTCAGAACCCTTTTAACTACTTTAGTGATTAACCCACGCATCTAAACACTCAAACTCTTAGAATGCATGAAAAATTTTTCTACTCTAATAAAAAAAGTAACTTAGGATGACACGTGGCAGCACATATTTCTGCTCACCAAAATTTTTTGCTTCTCTCTCATATTAAATAATTACTATAATTACCAATAATATTATTCAACTTTTTTAGAATAAAAATAGTTTTTATTAAATTAAGAAAAAGATTTTTTGTTAATGTTATTTTTAAAAAATAATTTTTTATAAAATAAGAAATTTTTAGAAAACATCAAACTTTTTTAAAATTAACATTTTTAGAAAGTAAATTTTTATAAACCTAAAATAATTAAAATTGAAAATTAAAATAAGAAAATTTTAAAATGATATTTTTAATATGGTTTGTTTTGAAACAAAAATTTTTAATTCTTTTTAGAAAAAAAGTTTTAAACGAAAGTTTAAAAAGTTGATATAATTGTTTTATTACTTATAGTTCTTACACATACGTAATTTCAATCATATTTTATCTTAGAATATCGTCTTATATTTAATAAATTTTCATTATATTTAATATTTTATTTGTTCAACCGGTGTAATACACGAGTTTACTAAAGCTAGTCGTTTATATAAACTTATTATAGGAGTTCATTGTACTCATTCATTTAAGCAACCTCATAGACATAAGCTTGACTACAAAAACAAATTCAATTTTGATTATAAGTGTTGAAATTTATGATCAATACACAACAGAATCCTTGTAATTTTACATGTATAATATTTAATCAACCTTGCAACTCTTGTAATCAAGAATAGAGAACAAACCCTTGTAATCAAGAACATATAACAATCCTTGCGAACCGAGACAAAATCCGAACCTTTTGATCCTTTACAATCGTAACTAGACCAAGATATACACTCGAATGAAAATGGTTGAATCTAGCTAACAAGAACACATTCCAAGAACAAGATGATACCTTGGGTAAGTCATAGAATTATGATGATCACTATCAGACTAAAACCATTTAAGCGCATAATCAATGTTTTAATCGGATTAGACTAAGAAATTAGTGAAGGAGAAAGATTAAATCTATGATAATTTGAAGATTATGTAGATGAAGAAGAAGAATTTGTTGTCTCCGTTTTTTTGTATATATCAATTGATAATAACCAGGGTATTATAGTAAAAATGATATTTAATCTAAAAAGTCTAAGAAATGTTGTGTGCTTGACATGTGTCCAGTTGTTTTAAAAATGAGGGCATTTTGGTCATTGTGTCAAAAACGTCATCTCATTTTGTCTAATACGTTCATTGTGTCATATATTTTTCATCATTTGTTATATGTTCATTATTGTGTTTTACGTTTTAGATCATTTGTGTTATTTTTGTTATTGTTTTTATTGATTATATAAACTTGTTATCTATCATTCTGTTTTACAAATAGAAGTACTATGATGTTATATCACCAACTTATTTTTCAAAACTTATAACAAGATAACACAACGTGTTATTTTTGTCATTGTTTTTATAGAATACATAAACATGTTACTATTTGTCATTGTGTTTTACAATAAATAGTACATAATATAATGTTATTTCATCATGTTTTTCAAAATTCATAGTACTCAAGATAACACAATGTAATTTTGCCATTATATTTTATAGATTATATAAATTTCTTGTTATCTATCATTGTGTTTTACAATTAGAATTATATAATCATGTTATTTCATTAATATATTTTTCAAGAACTTTTAGTGTTTAAAATAGCACGTCAACGATCAAAAAACACAATAAAACATTTATCATCATGTATTATGTTTTATATAATTTTATGTTATTTTGCCATTGTTTTAATGTATTTGATTAATTAGTTGTTAATCTATCATTGTATTTTACATACTAGAAATACACAACAGTGTTATTTACTATTATAATTTTTATAATTCAGGACTTTAGAAAAATACAATAACTAACATAAAGACACAACGAACTACACTAAAGACATAATAACAAGCACAGAGCACAGATCATATGAGCTTAAAAAGTTAAAAAAATTATTATATTTGTATATAACTGTCACACCCAATTTTCACGAACGGTGTTTTAACGTCAGGTGTGTGATAAACCATGATTGAAGTCATTAGTTACACCAAACGACACAAACTGAACAAGATTTTTGACATCATATATAATTCATTAATAGAACAATTGTTAAATCAAATTTCACTATCTGAAAAGCGAAAGCATAATCATATACCAAACCTAGAGAAAGTAATACGCTTGAACACGCCTCCCAAAAAACAACGTTAACCGCTGGATATATAATTGATAGTTTCAAAAGTTTTGTAATGCATGAGATCCTGTGAGATGCTCCTATCCATGCATTTACTTTAATGACCTGAGAAAACATGCTTAAATGTTAACACAAGATTGGTGAGTTCACAGTTTTGTAAAATAAGTAGATAAATCTAGTAAACACATAAAGTAAATAGAGTAAATCAATGCACATAGCTAGTCTACAAGTTACTAAAGTGTATGAATTTCGCGACCGAAACTAACAATGTATAAGTATGAATGCCCCGGCCATGTTTTACCACACATGGCCATAGTAAATAGGTTCGACCTTCGGTCGTGCGAGCGCTACTATCTCGGTGGGGTTTGTCAAACCCAGTAGTACTATTCCGAAATTTTCTCGCTAGTTATCACTAAATTATAGGTCCAAAAGTGAGGACTTAATTGGTAACAACACTAGTACACATGTGTTACAACATTGTTACTAAATCTAAAAAATATAATTAAAGTATGTTATCTCTTTCAAAAGAGTACAATAGAAGAGAGGGGCTGTAAGTAAAACTCACCTTTACTGCACAACTATAATAACAAGTAACAGAATTTAAGTCACCTAACAACCTGAATATATATGCATATATATATATATATATATATATATATATATATATAATAAACTAGATTATGACTCAATTTAAAGAGTAGTTCGTACTATTTCACGACCCTAACTAGATTTGGTACCCAACTTTTACCATGCGCACAAATCTAAATTTATGTACCACGAAAATCCATATACAAATACATAGCATGCACATTTATATGCATTATTTCTTTAAGGAATCAAGATATATAAATATCCATCACGCACCAATATACATAACCATGCCCACTACTAATTTTCCACCCTATATACATATTCATGGAGTGTTACATGTATCCAAGATTGCAACCTTATTTTCATATGTATATATTAATACACCGACACCCACACTATATATGTATATACATAAAATTGGCACACATAATCTAAATATATATATATATATGTATGTATGTATGTATGTATGTATGTATGTATGTATGTATGTATGTTTGTATGTATGCATGTATGTATGTATGTAAGTATGTATGTATGTATGTATGTATGTATGTGTGTATGTATGTATGTGTGTGTGTATGTATGTGTGTGTATGCATGTGTGTGTGTATGCATGTATGTGTGTATGCATGTATGTGTGTATGCATGTATGTATAGGGGAGGATCCTAAGAAAACAAACTAGTTTTGAGAAAACCAGGAAAACTAAATCTAGCCAATCACATAATTTTATATATATTATTTTTTTATTTATTATAAAGGGTGTTTTTGTAATTTGATATATAATATATTTATGGTAAGAATTTATTAGTTGACTAAATCCCAAATTTTTCTCATTCATTTAAATCAATCAATGTACAAACTTTAAAAATCAAAAAAGGTTTTGAAGAAGAAACCAAACACTGAAACGAAGATGATAGCGGTATAAAGCGAAGACTTAATGAAGATGATGTTAGAACAAAGATAACCAGCGATGAAGATGATGACAGAATGCCAGGGTTGCATATACGTATCAATTGAGTATTGATACCCACACTAAAGATGATGACATATGTGACATCCGGTTATTTTTCGTTACCAAACTCCGTTAGTGTTGTTAGGTCTTGCATACACTTGTCATAAGCACAAATTAGTTGTGGTTGAACGTTGGTGATCAACAATAATTAACTATGGTTAACAGATAATAATTTAATTAATAATGTTGATTATTAATTTCTGTTTAAGTGATTCATGAATTTTAAATATTATTTGTGAATCTTATCTGATAACGTGACAACGTGTAATATTAAATTCATGTGTTTTATTATTAGTTGAAAAATATATGGTTGTCATTGTTGATTAATAAAGCTTGTGTTTTATAGTTAAAAATGGTTAAAAAGTGCTAAAAAGATTAATTTTTATAAAATGTAATAAAAGGGGTTTAAATGGTAATTGTTAAATAAGTTAAGTATAACAAAAACCTAACCCTAGCCCCCTAACACCCTTTGCGGCCGTGACATCCCTCCCCTCCCCATTGTTGCGATTTTGGCCAAGAGCAAGCAATTCATTCGATTTCTACTTAGCTTTGATCATTCCATCATTGTAGCAAGCATAATCTTTGATCATTACATGATTTAAGGTGAGTTTTAACAACTTTCTCATAGTTTTTATTCAAGAAGAACCCTAGTTCAATTAGCATGATTAAGTCGAAATTGATGTTGTTTGATGATAATATGATGTTAGTTGTATTGCATTCATGTTAGTTTACGTGGATTATGCAAGAAATTCATGGGTTTGACGTGTTGTTCATACCTTGCTAAAAGTAGTAACTTTTATGCATGTGGTTTGGGAATTATGATGAATTGATGATGTTATCATGTCTAGATGATTTTTATGAACTTGATTAGGTATAAAGTTGATGAATTATGAATGAATTGAATGATAGATTGATTTTGGGTGTTATTTTCCCGAA